>ML778485.1:336017-347796 GCA_009831015.1 Picea engelmannii | reverse complement strand
GTTTACCCACATTTTCCTAGTTATTTCCCAATTTTTCAATGTATTTGGTTTGTTTAATTTTTGAAATATATATTTACTAAGTCCTATATGACGTTTATTAATTGGCAATGTATTTTTTACTTGTTGTCCATGTTGCAGTTGAAACATCACAAGGCTATGTTGGATGATAAGATGAAAACCTCATATTGTGGGATAACTGCAGTGTTTAAGGTCACCAATGTTTCCTCTAGAAGTGACAGACATCCGGAAGAAAATTAGAATAGGTATTATGGGCATTTGGAGGATATAACTGAGTGTGATTTTAATTCCTTTAAAATAGTTTTGTTTGAGGTGAAATGGTACAGGCTACGGATGCATGAATGTGATCCTGAAAGAACTATTATTGAGCATGATAATGGATTTACCATGGTTAATACAAGGGCATTTGAACCAGGTACAGAGCCTTATGTTCTTCCAAGTCAATGTGAGCAAGTATTTTACTCAGAGGTACTTGGTAAAGCAGATTGGTCATACGTTGTTAGATATGATCCAAGAGGAAAAAAAGTAAAGTATAATCATGTAGCCAAGGATGAAGATAATAATGAGGAAGAACATCATGATTATTCAGATCGAGAGCATGTGGTTGTAGTCGATGTGTCAGATGAAGAAGCTGAAGAAGTTAATCATCCAAATGTGGAAGACGTCGATCTAATTGACGATATCAATTACTATATTAGAGAAAATGACATTGATGATGATGTTGATATGAATGAGACTTTCACCAATATCAATTCTGAACTAGATCCTGATACAAATGTTGAGTTGGATGAAGAAGAAGATGAATGATATTTAATTGTTGAAAAGAAGAGGTATGTGTTTATATCTCTTGTATGATCTTTATATGTTTTTATTTTGTATAATAGAGTATGTTACATGTTATTTATAATTTCAAATTAGGTATGGGGAAATTGAGAGTGATGTGAGGGGGGGAATAATTAGAGCTTCCATCTTCATGTGGTTTCCCTTGTTTAGTAGATAATGAACCATTCTCGAAACCAAGAGGAGCTCTGCGCAACTACGCCTAATCATGTACTACTTGACCCCATTAAGGCGTGATTGTACTTAATCATGTACTACTTGAACCCATTAAGGCGTGACTATGCTTAATCATGTACTACTTGACCCCGCTTATAATCTAGTGTGGACTGAAATTTGGTAGATGAGAATTCTTAGAACCTCATGAAATTCTTGGAACCAAGGTATGGACTGAATTAGACAACCTCTAGGACAAGAAATCAAAGAAGTTTAATATAACAATGTATGCACCTTGTCACCCCTAGTGCTCCATGTAGATTCTCCTAGAGGACCTCGTAGGCCTTTTTGTCTCCACTCTATTGATAGTAAGTGTCTTAGGATTAGAGTTAGAACACTTGAGGCCTACTTAATAATTGGACAATGAAGTATGGCTTCAAAGAAGGAGAAATCAAAGAATCTTAATATAACAATGTATGCACCTTGTCACCCCTGGTGCTCTGTGTATATTCTCCTAGAGGACCTCGTAGGTCTTTATGTCTGCACTCTGTTGATATTAAGTGGATTAGGATCATTAGAGTTAGAACACTTGAGGCCTACTTAATAATTGGACAATGAAGTATGGCTTCAAAGAAGGAGAAATCAAAGAAGTTTAATATAACAATTTATTCACCTTGTCACCCCTGTTGCTCTATGTAGATTCTCCTAGAGGACCTCGTAGGCATTTCTGTCTCCACTCTATTGATATCCTATATACTGACATAAACAACCACAAGTAGAGGAGGTAAATATTTCATCAGATGCCTTAATTATACGACAATTGTTTCACTGGAAGTATTCCAACTTCAGGAATTGCACATCTCTGGGAGGGTTGAAATTTTTTATAACAATCTCATTGGACACATATGGAAATCTCCAAGCTATTATACTCAGCTCTGGTCTCTCAAAATTTCTTCAAACAACTTCTAACTTCAGGAATTTCACATATCTGGGAGGGTTAAAGATTTATTCTAACAATCTCATTGGCCACATCTGCCAAGCTCCAGGCTATTGTACTCAACTCTGGTATCTCAAATTTTCTTCAAACAATTGTTTATAGAAGAATTCCAGCTTAATTGGGCCTGTAGGACTCAAAGTCCCCGTATCTATATTTAAATAGTTTGGAAAATTCCAATCTTCCATCTCTGCAAACCGTTGTTCTCTTATTATGCCAAGTCTTGGTTTAAACCTGCTAATTGATATTATCCAAGCCACTACAAAATTGAGTCAGTTGACCTTTTTAATATTTCTTCAAACATGCAGAATGGTAGCATAGTTGAGGGCATTTTCAATTTGACCAAGTTTGAATGTCTTTTTCCTAGGGGAAATCCTTGAGGGAATGGACAAAAGTGAGGTGAGGTTATGTTTTTAATTGTGTTTTACAACAAATTTAAAAATTTATCCAAACACCAGTTGAATGGAAAGATTCTTATAATGTTATACCTTTAAACATAAATGGAAAGATTCTTATAATAGCATACCTTTAAACATTGTAAGTTTGATTGGTTGTTGAATTTATTCTGAAACTAAATGGAATGGAAAATTCTTGCTTTTCTTAGTGAGATATCATTCAATTTCACAAGTATAGGAACATACATGTTATTGTATAGACTTGAACTTTGGTGGGGTGATAACAATATCCCTCTTTCATCAATGTGACAAGATACCATTGACAAAAATGAAACTTTATTTGATTGGAAAGGTTCCTCATAGGTCTTTAAATTAACCAAATTGAAATCTCCAGATGTATCATCTAACAAACCATGCAATCTCAAAACGAGCACAATTCTTGAGAATTTCAATGTGGCTTCTTTTCAAAAGAATAACTACCTATCAAGTGATCCTTTACAAAAATGCAACTTGAAATAGCTTGATCGTGTACAACAATGCAACTTGAAATAGAAACATAAGAAAAGAGAAACTCAAGTTCATATCCTAGGGATGTCTATCAAGTTCTTGATTTCCAAATCTAACAACCAAGTCATGATTGAAGAACTCATATCAGGTTTAAAAGAAACATTGCGAAGGGATATAAAAATATCAATAAGAGAATATATCATCCCTCATGGGAAATGGCGAGTAAAAATATTTTCATTTATCAAGAGATTGTATTAATGATTGTAAATTAGGTATTCATAAGGTTTACATATAATATTGTGTCCATTGGTTAGCTATTCACATCATAATAACTAGTTCCTCTCATTCCCATTCTTTAGATGCACATCAGATCGAAGAAGAGGGGGGATGGAAGTTGTTAATAACTAGGATGGTAAGCCAAACGAGATTCTTCATCCACCCTCCTATCACATTAACCCATCATGGTGATATTTGTTGTTGTGCATTACCTTAATATTATCACGATTTACAAATCATTCTTTCATGGGGGTTTAGAATCAATGGTACACATATCTAGAGAAGGTGGTCGAAAACATCTACCACCTTAGGATAATAACCATATAGTTAATGAGGGAAAGGACTTAATTTCATTGCAAAAGAGAATGCATCTCATTCCATTAGGTGAATCTAATTCTAATGTGTATTTTACATGAGCTCTCATACTTGAGATATGCATGAGCTCTCTTACTTGAGATCTAGTTACCCATTTCATTATAATTTCCTACATATATTTTTGCAAGACCATGTTAAATGACAAAGAGGCTATGTTGGTACAGGGGCAGACCCAGGGTTCAATGCTTCAACAATGCACCAAAAAAACCCTAACTACCGGGCCTTTTGGCGACACCTGTGAAGCAAATGAAGTCTCACCCGAGGTAGAGGCAGGGGGGGTTGCAAGACTCAGGTGTTTACAACCAAGATGGCAAACAAATATGTGATTACAATAATTAACAAAGAACTTTAAACAACAATATGCATTAGTTCTTGTCTCTCATTCACATCGCAGAGTAAACCCTTATTACAAATCAGCGCAGTAACAATAGAGATGAAGCACTTACAATCACTTAGCACATAAAATTAGCTTGGATCTAGCATTCAATTATCTTTAATACCATTCAACACTAAGAAACAACATCAGATCCATTCCTCATACACTATAACAACAACACTAAGAAAATAAACAACATAAATCACATCGCACAAAGCACATCAAGACACATGATATACGTGGTTCACCCCAGTGTGGGGCTATGTCCACCAACTTCTTCTCTTCTTCTTTATTAGTCTTCAATATTATTACTTTCACCTTCTCCTATGCAAAAATCCACAGATTTAGACTCTGCAGAGGACAGGAGATCTATGTGCAGCACGCCAAATCCTCCTTCCCAAAACTAGGTCAAGGTATAGAGGCTTACATACAACATTTGTGCACCAAGAAACCTACAAAACGCTTGCACTTAGCTCCAAAAGTATTAACATAATGTTTCACAAAGCCTTACTTTACACAGTCTGTCTGCACAAAGAAACTTACAATCTCTTGCACTAAGCCAACATTAACACTTTCAACCTATTGAGAACATAGCCAACATCTAGGAAGCCAGACTTATTACATCTCTTAGCTACTTATTTATACATTTACAAAGAGGCCTAATCATGGGTAAACCCATGGGCCGAAATTCCTTAGCCCATTACATAAACCCTAGTAAACCCTTTTCTTGGTCCGCAAGCCCACAAAACAAGCGAGATACCACGATCTCAGCTCCGCTTGGGCACTCCATCTTCGACCAGCCTGTCGAAGTCCCAAAAGTGGTCAAACATGACCAATGTTTTCTCAAAACTTTGTTGAGGGCCAACATGCCCCCAACACTCACATGTGACTCGTCCTGAGTCACTCATATCTGGGCAACACTGCTTCAAAGGCCTCGAGCTTAGCTTGAGCTACCTCGACTTACTGCTTCACCAGAGCCTCCTTCTCGGAAAACTCTTGAATCAGTTGTTATGTAACAAGACCTTCTAAGCGTTTTTCCACTATCGTGACCATCTGGTCCAACTGTGAGCCTTGTCCTTCAATCTCTTCCAAAATTGTACAGGCTTCATCCTACACCAGCTGTAATCTCTGTGTAACCTCCATGAATTTTCTCTGGATGGTAGTAATCTTTTGTTGAACAGCGCATTGTTTCTATGATATCTTCATTTTCTCAACCGCAATGAGTGACTTCATCTATTCTTACACGGTGGATGGGTGTTGTTGTGCCTCCTGGATCTTTGCTTCTAGTTTCCTCAGCTCCGGATCTTTTGCAAGGCATTCATAGGTCTGTGCACTACGATTAATTAATTGCTTACATTCTAATGCAAGTGCCATGATCCTTCCAACTGTGCTCCTGTTGATTTCTTCCATCTGATCGTGCACTTATTGCAGAGTGCTCAGCATTGCTTGAAGCTTTAACTCTGTCACTCTCGCTTGAAGCTGTTGAATGGCCTCAATGAGATTTCCCACTTGAATCTCGGTTGACTCTTATTCCTCCTGTGCTAAGCTCGACATAGAGAGAAGTTCTTTAGTCACTGCCTCTTTGATCACAGTCTTCTCTATGAGAAACTGGTCTTTTTCTATCTGTACCTTTGCATTTTCCTCCTTGAGCATCGCCCAAATTTCATCTTTCTCCTTCTGCGCAACTCGAAGTTGCTCTAAGACCTCCTCCTTTTATTGCTTCAAGGCTTCTATAGCCTTCTCCTTTTCTTCATGGAGTCGATGAAGTCGAGCCTCTATTGCATCTGCTAGCCTTCGTAACTGGGTGGGCTCATCCCCCAATTCTGTAATCTTCGGTGAAGAAGGCGCAGTAGGTACTGCGTGGCTCGAATGGATGTCTTGTTGTATCTCCTTCAGATCCTTCTCTATTCTTTCATACAACGTCTCCTGGTCTGCTCCATGTCTTTGCAAGATATCCTCTGAAGCATCCTCCATGACTATGACGATTAGACCGACATCGTCCTCTGTGAGCACATTCTTCGACTGAGGCTTATTGGTGCGGGTCTTCTATCTTGTTGAGGGTTTATGCAGAGACACCTTTTTCTTCAATGTTTAGACCTCGATAGGGGGATCCTTCGGCAGTGTAACTTCACCTTTGTCTTGTTTTTCTCCTTCTTCCCCTCCTTCTTCTTCGTTTACTTCGCCTCCTCCTCCTCCTCCTGCAGGTGAGTCAGACCTACTTTCCTCTCAAGCATTTTCCTCCTCATTAGTTTCTATGTTCTGCACTTCCTCCTTTTTCTTATTTTTCTTTGTGCTTCTTTGTACGGCATGCTCGACCTGGGTGACCCAGGGGCTTCCAATGATGTCGAGGTCGAAGAGTTTTTCATCTTCCACCAGCACAAGGAACTTTGCTGGCCATTTTTTGGTGATATCCTCCATATCTTTGTCAATCAACTTACAATAGGCCTATAACTCCTCCTTACTTTCATCCCTGCGCTCAATGATGTAGATAAAGTGTTGATCTACATGGAACTTCGCTAGGAGTCTATATTGGTGCAATGTATTCGGTGTCATGCATGGAAGTTCTTCAATAGCATGATTTAGCTGCTGGTAGTAAGTATGGAAGACAACGTTTGAATGCCACTACTTTGACATATCATTTGTATACCACAAGGTGGAGAACCTTGCAGCCAACAACTCCGATGGATCAGCTTCTGGAAATGTCGCTCCTTCCGGCATCTACCAAGCGACAAATGTGATCAGTACCAGTTACCAACTAAAATGAAATTCATAGCCCTGATCTTGCGCTTCGCGATAGTCCTTCTCTGTCTCGTTGACGAGGTAACTCGCCCAGTTCATTTGCATTCCTTCTATGCACTTCCTTACGAGGTCTAATACAAATCCAGTGACATGTGTCAGACGGTTATTTCTTATTATCTTTCTATCTATAAGCTGACAAGCTAGGCGCACTACGGCATCCTGGATGGAGGCTAGCTTGTAGCCTCTCTTTCCATTTTCTACATCACCATAATCATCCTTTATTTGTTGTGCTAGGGAGCAATCTGAAGCCTTCCTTGGGTAGAAATTATGAGGGTCTAGTCCCTGCATGCTCAGTCCTGTGATGAGGTGGATTAGTTCCATATCCAAAGTGACGTGCATGTCGACCCATAAATATCCTTCGTGATAGCATGACAGGAGGAGTTTAACATAGGCGTTAACCTTCTGATGTCAGCCGAAGTGAGGGATCTTCATTACATTCATTATCGTTGATTGCGCGAGCTCCTTGATACATGGCTAGGAGACTATGCATGGCTTCTTCCCAGTCATCTTCATCAAATACATATATGGCGCGAGCATCATGTAGTTATTCCTATCTCTCAGGTTAAATTCATTGTTCTTCACAGTTGGGATGTGACCTAAATGGGGTCCAACTATGCGTATCCCCTTCGGGATGTATGCAGTGATTAATGTGTACTCAAATTCATGTGGGATACTGTCGTGGTTAATTGTGCCAGCCAAAGGTAGTATGTACTCTGGCAAGACCAATGGGATTTTCTTCGCGTTATCTAGATCATCGCAGTGCTTGCTTTGATTCTTAGTAGTACGGCTAGAATGACGTCTAGTCGAGGGGGATGCTTGAAATACTCTAGTTGACGACACCTGTATTCCTACAGAAATAACTCTCTCAGCCATGAGTTCCATGAGAATCTCCTCCACAAACTTCTCTAATGCGCTATGTTCACCCGACATTCACACTTGTAACCAAATAGATCGGGTAGGTGAACATACAAGCAAGGTAATCAAATGGATGGTGAGGTCTAGAAATCACAGCACGATATGCAATCGATTCTTTGTTAGCTTTGATAATCACAAGTGACAAAAAGTGGTCCCGACGGGTTAAATAAGAAAGCGTCGTAACAGATTCCTCCAACGGGAAAGATTTCCTCAATCAATACGAATCAGTCTATTATGGCGTGGTATCAACGGTCAATGATGATCTTTCCATAAATAACTACATTTCTAGCCATTCCAGAGCATTATTCTAACAATCGGGGTGCCTCCAATGGTCATATTGCTTTGCCGTGGAAAATTCCCATTCTGCGTGGTTCTGCCATTCCAACGAGGTTCAAATTCTACAGATCTATCTCCTGCAAAGTCTTTTCTATAGCCTCCTATAGTTTTTCTAGCTTGGATTTCTTCTTACTGATCTTTCTTTCTTTCTTTCCTGTGATCTGAGTCTCTGGATTCCTCTTTCCATTCTTATTCTTATCTTTTCATAGCATAGTGACTTCGCGTTGTTGATGTTCTTTCAAAGGGTTCAAAAGTAATACTAGTTTTCTTACTAGGTCCTAGGTGGGCATACTTTCTTCTTGCATGGGCAGGTTCTTCAAGTCTTCTTACGTTCTTTCAACTTTGGCAGCTAGTTCTCTTTACCTTTGTTGCTTCGACTTATCTTCTTGTTATTCTATTAATCACTCTATTCTTTTGGTTATGAGGTCCCTTAGTTCTTTCTTTTTCTATTCCGTGGCTTCCTCCTCTCCTTTCCTTTTGATCTGATCCTTCTCAATCCAAGTCTTTCCTAACAAAAGTGGAAAAGGGGCGTTGTTCTCAATAAACTTAATGAATTTAAACTCTTCTTCAGTTGATGTTTCATGAGCAATCATAGGTATGTTAGTAACTCTTCCACATAGGATTATCATCTTTCATTTAAACAAGCCTATCCTTCCCAATGAAGCTATCATAGCCAACTTTCCCAAAATTTCCCAAGTGCTTTATGGCATAATGTTCACATGTGTTTCTTCATCCAATACGCAGTCTATGTCGAAGTCTTTTATTCTTATGACTATGTGTTATTTTTCTTTCAAGATCTCTGACAAACTAAAATCCTTGTGGTCATCCATTGCTTCTTTTAACTGTACTAACATAGTCTAAGATTTCTTTGATTCTTTCTCTTTCTGATTTTCTAACATATCCTTAGTCTCTTGACCTTTTATATAGTGTTCTTGTCTCATCTTTATCTTTTCAACTTTAGCAATCATCCTTGGGAAATCCTCAACTTCATGACCAATGGATTTGCAACAAAGACAAACAGAACCTGTACCAATGCATTCCTTAACAAGATGTCCCAATCTTCTGCAATTATAACACAATGGTATTCTTCTCTTTCTTTTAAACGAGCCCCAACCTTTCCTATACTACACACTGGGATCACAGTGTTGGATCTACAATCTGCAAAAAATCTTTCTAGGTTCCTGTATCGACTTATTAGTCCAAAAATTATTTCTATGCATAAGAATAAAATATCTTTCTCTATTTCTATCAAATTTATTCAGATCAACTCTTTCTTCTAACCATGCCCTAGCTTTCAGACTAGGAAAAAATCTATCAAACATACCTAGATTCATGCTTTCGAAGAAAAAATTTCCACTTATCTTACCTTTACCAGAGAAAAAATATTTAAGATCTTACCTCTTTTCTTCAGATCCAGTTTCTTTCTTAGCACAGTGCTTCACAAGTTAAGTAGAATATTTCACACTACATCAACAGATCTACACACAGAGATTTATGTTTTCTTTAGTTCCCAACAATCACAATTTCAAGTCCCGACAACGAAACCATTTGTTGGCACAGGGGCAGACCTAGGGTTCAACACTTCAACAATGCACCAAAACAACCCTAACTACCAGCCCTTTCGACAAGACCTGCAAAGTAGATGAAGTCTCACCTGAGGTAGAGGCAAGGGGGGTTGCAGGACTCAGGTGTATACAACCAAGCTGGGACACAGATCTGTGATTACAATACTTAAGAGAGCACTTTAAACAACAATATGCATTAGTTCTTATCTCTCATTCACATCGCAGAGTAAACCCTTATTACATATCAACGCAGTAAAAATAGAGATCAAGCACTTCCAATCACTTAGCACATATCATTATCTTGGATCTAGCATTTAGTTATCTTTAATACCATTCAACACTAAGCAACAACATCATATCCATTCCTCATACATTATAACAAAAACACTAAGCAAATAAACAACATAAATCACATCGCACAAAGCACATCAAGACATAGGATATACGTGGTTCACCCCAGTGCGGGGCTACATCCACCAACTTCTTCTCTTATTCTTTGTTAGTCTTCAATATTCTTACATTTACCTGCTCCTGTGCACAAATCCACAAAGACAAACTCCGTAGAGGACAGGAGATCTATGTGCAGCGTGCCATATCCTCCTTCCCAAAACCAGGTCAAGGCACAAAGCCTTACATACAACGTCTGTGCACCAAGCAACCTACAAAACGCTTGCACTTAGCTCCACAAGTCTTAACATACTCTTGCACAAAGCCTTAATTTACACATTCCATCTGTAGAAAGCAACTTACAATCTCTTGCACTAAGCCAACATTAACACTTTCAACCTATTGTGCACATAGCCAACAACTAGGCAACCAGACTTATTACATCACTTAGCTACGTATTTATACTTTTGCAAAGAGGCCTAATAATGGGTAAACCCATGGGCCAACATCCCTTAACCCATTAAATAAACCCTAGTAAACCCTTTTCTTGGTCCACAAGCCCACAAAACAAGCGGTATCTAACGATCTTAGCTCCGCTTGGGTGCTCCATCTTCGACCAGCCTGTCAAAGTCCCAAAAGTGGTCAAACATGACCAATGTATCCTCAAAGCTTAGTCGAGGGCCAATAGGCTACCCCAAGAAGGGAGTAGGTTCTAAGTCCCTTCAATACCCATGAATGGTATGATAATTGCTTAGTTTAGTAGGAAATTTCCACCCCAATAAATATGCTAGTTCTCTCGGCTCTAAGAAATTGGAGAGTAATAAAATTAATTGTGAGAATATCTATCATGTGCTAGTTGAGTTTGGGGATAATTTGAAGGACACATAAGAATTGCATGCCCACCAATGAGCCAAATTTAAGGAGAAGGATCTCTCATTATTAAAGAAATTATGTTTTGCAAATAGTTTCACAATGTTTGAAAATGAGATGAGTAGGTAGGTGGTTTTTAAAAAGAAATTCTCATGATTCTTGGAGATTATCAAGATCAAGGTCCTTAAGTTCAAACCCATTGTTTTCATGGAGGAGTAGGTTCAACTTCTTGCAAAATCCAAGATATCCCAAAATCCAGGAGGGAACTTATTCTCAATCGACTAAGAGAATCCTTTAGTCTAAAGATATGTTATCTCTCTATCTAGTATAATTTCTTTTAAGTTAGGAAAATGTTGTGTTAAGATGTGTTAATATGTCAATGGGATCTTGGTTTGATGGTAAAGTGAGGGGGGTGATATTTCTCTTACTAAATTTCAAATCCTCAATAAACATGTTTTGACCCTCATGGTTTTCTCACCTATGCAAGCCAATATGCAATTGGGGCTAGCAACAGGGCCTAAATAAATGGGTTTTTTGATGTGGTTGGGTCTAGGTGTAATCTCTAAGAATATTTGGAAAAATACATACACCCTATTCATGGATTTTCAATGAAGAGGATCTTTCTATATTGTTGTTTTTCAATCACATTCCATTGTGATACTTCTATACCAGGGGAAAGCCTATTTTTAGAAATTTCTATACTAAATTTTCTACATGTAAGAATACATACACCCCACTAGAGGATTCTCAGCCAAAGGGATCTAGATTACACTCATTATATTACTCCCAAATTGGGGAAAATCCTACTTTGAGAACCATCTATAGTAAATGTTTTAGTCGCATAACACATACAACGCACCCATGATTTCTTAGCTAGAGGGATCTTCTTAGAATGTTGTTATTATTAATTTAAAAAATAATAATGAAACATTATATATATATATATATATATATATATATATATATATATATA
>ML778485.1:316304-334726 GCA_009831015.1 Picea engelmannii | reverse complement strand
GAGGGCCATACATCGACGCATTCACTGCCTAGGTAGAGACCAAGACCGAGACCGATCTGGAGGAAAACCAATCACGATTCCCGACCATACATCGACGCATTCACTGCTTAGGTGGAGATTGAAACCTAGGTCCATCCGAGAGTAAGACCTATAATTGTGCAGGAGAAGGTCGAGGGCGTTCGCTTCCTAGGTGGAGACCGAGATCAAGACCGAGGGCCATACAAGGGCATTCACTACCTAGGTGGAGACCAAGAATGAGGGCCATCCAAGAATGTCGAGGGTGTTCGCTGCCTAGGTGGAGACCGAGACCAAGGGCCATCTGAGACCGATACTGAGCCTGCGTGTGAGACTATCGAGGGAAAGTAGGGAATCGAGGGCCATCCTACCCTAACCTAATTGAGGGCGCGAGAATGGTATGTTCTTTAATCTACCCTAACCTTTCTTTCGTAACTGATATCTAGCATTGTTTCATTGATTCGATCCAGGTGACTATTGATAAAAACCCTTGAATAGACAGTGCCCTCAGAATTTACCATGATTTTACAAAAAAAATTAACCAATGTGCCTTTTAAAAATATAGCTATAAAATTCTTCGTATCTTGGTGTCTTGGTTGTCCTTGAGACTCAGTTTCAGGTGTGATTGGGATAGACTTGCAGGGCCATCCGAGACCGAGACCGATACTTGCGTGCGATACCGTCCCTCATAATTTCCCATGATTTTATAAAAAAAATTAAAAATGACTAAAATAAAATCCTAAGGTGTCCCAAATAAACCTATTCTACCCCAACCCTAACCCTATACTACCCACATGCTCCATTCATCACTTAATAGCGGATAGGTTCATGTGCGAGTTGCTCATACACTAAGTTTGACTCTGCATGAATGAGGATTTGGTTATGAAGAGTGTTATAATTTTGTTTTTATCAAAATATATATCATATATATGGCATAATAAAGTTTTCAAATCGTGTTTATGAAATTAAATAAAAGTATTTATTAAATCTTCTTTTATCCCAACTTTAACTAAACAATTAAAACTTCAACTTTTAAGCTTATTTTTAAAACAATATTTAACATTTTGCCAAGACAATAAATAGGCTCTAGCGAGGCAGATTGAAAATGTAACTTGTTATTTTTATCCAATATTTGTGTATTAATATTCTTTTACACTCTTGGAACGCTTATAACAATGGTTCGAACGGATAGAAGATCTTGATTCACAGGGACAAATGCCTGTAAATCGAAGTATTCCATCTAAAGGATAGACCTATATCTCTGGTATTCCAACTCTCCATAACTCAAATCCATAATGTGTTTGCATGATGCCATAATGAATTTATCATAAGTTGGATAGGATTCTTTGACCTTAGCTTCAAACTGGGTCCTCTACCTCTCAACTTCCATATAAGCCTTTGTGATGTTTCCTTGAACCTATGTAATTTCTCTCGCACACTATCACATCCATCTACGAATTTCACTAATTATCTCTCCCATCCTAAAGTGCATCAACATTTGCAATATTCCATGTTGGTGCGAGGAATGTTGTGAACACTCAATTCCCCACCCTACAAAGTTGCAATGCGTAACTAGGAAAAGAGAATGTCGATGGATTTGGAGAGTAGGAGAGGAATAATGTGAGAAGAGAAGTGATCCACGTTTCTTATATAACTCTCTCCATTAATGCAAAAGGTTTAAATGGGAGACGATAACATCTCCATTGAACTACACTTGAACTCATTGTTCTACACCCCGAGATATCCTAGGCAAGTACTTTATTATTTAGTAAATGCCACATAAACAATTGTGACTTAGATAGGAATTTCAACCACCATACCTTTTTCCACCACCATTGTGAAGGAGATTCATTCCCTCATGCAACCAAGGCCCTATAGCCTTCTCTAGGAGCATAATCCCTTATTGGATTCAAATACCATACCAATATATCTTCCTTGTCCTTGATCCTTACAAAACTGTATTGAGACTTCCAACATATCTATCCCAAGTACCAACATCTTCGTCCCGAAAACTAGGTCCCTCCGGGTAAGCCAACCTTGGTGACAAATAGTATTTTTAATTCAAGTTAGCTCTCCAGGACAAATTATAAAATCCTAGAGACCCTAAAAACATTATGATATGATGTGGAAGCATGTAATTTTCACCACTACCTATCCATGGGTCCATCCTTACTTGTAGCTTTGTTATTCTACCAACACACCTATAAGCTAGTTTCCAACTGAGGGGAAGGCTAAAATAATTGCTTTCTAGATGATGGATACATTGATTAAATTCTTGATATAATTCCTTATCCAATCCTCCATTGAATTTGGAGATTTTTTTTTTCTCTTACTACCTGAGCCCATAAATCCTAGAGGTACAAATGGATGTCGTAAGAAGAGTGAAGACCCTCAAGTTATGAAGAATCCAATTTCATAAAAGCTACCTTATTATAACAAGCCAATTAGGGAAGTATTGAAAAATGTGTCAAGAATTAGGAAAACCTTGTTGAACTCTTAAAGTTCTTCAAGAGAATGTTTTGACATATCCATTGTCTGAAAGAAAATAAGAAGTAAATGAAGGTATAACACAAGTTCTGATAAGGCTAAGTATGGAATTGATTTTGGATTAAAGAATGGCCTAGATTGTAATATTTGTCATTCAACCTTGATTAAAAGAGGAAGTTCAACGATTGGGTTCCTTTGAGGGTCACCAAGAACCTTTTTCATCTTAAATTCTTCCATGGTTTTCACAAATCTTACAATCTAGGCCATTCTATAAAAGAGAAGACTCACACCCTAAAGAATACCAAGATAACAATAATGGGATGCCAAGTATGATATGAATCAAGTAAACAAGGACCCCAATAAGTTTCTTACATACAATAGAATCAAGTATATTCTCCAAGAAAAACATGGGTTCCTTGAATATTTGCTCGCTAACTTATCTTCTCATTTTTTCGAGTGTTGGTACCACAAACTTATATTCACATGATAACTTATATTAGTTTTTTAACGAGTGTAGGTACCACCAAATAGGTATCTTTCAGATCTATATTCATTGAGTGATGATAAAGATATACTCAGAGAGGTTGAAAGTGATACGTGTTGTACTAGATCAACTAGATCTGAAAAGGTAAGGAAAAGATTTTGTATACGAATGCAATTTTTTATTGCCAACAGACGGTCAAGTAATTGTGATGCTGAGAGCATAGGTGACATTGAGTTTCCCTTGAGGTATAGACATCTAGTGTAATGATGGGAACCTAAGGAGCTAGCTGAAGTGGACACATATTTCTTCATCAGTGGGAGGATGTATCACATTGCTCCTTCATCCTTACATGGATTGGGGTTATTTTCCATGGATGGAATAAAGGTCAGCTATGGAACTGTAACTAAATTGATGGAGTATGTCAGAACATTATACAAATACAATCACTGGTTGGTGTTGGTCTGATATACGTGAAGTATGCAGAGATATGGAGTTGCCACATATTATATACAACTAGTAGATAACAATCAAAATAAATGGGCAACTATGTATATTGATGGAAGGACAAAAGCTTCTGGAAACATTGCGGGATTTATAAATAGTACAGAACTAGTAGAAATAACTAAAAAACCTAATTGCATATTTGAGGGATGTGAAGGAAATCGTATATTTGTATGTGCAACAAAAACAATAGTTTCGGGTGAAGAGTTGTTGATCGATTACAACTTAAATCGAATAGATATAGGGGGTGCGACTATGGGGGTTAATATCTTAGATATTGTTAGTCCCTAAAGTTGCACTTGACTGTGAGAGGGAAAGCTAGGGCATCATCGGTTTATTGCAAAGTGTTTTGAAGGATTTTATGATTTCTTTTTTTGAATAAGGTGGTTGAAAACTGGCTCAAGGTTTTAACATAACATGGAAATCAAAATCAGAACATAGCATATCCCATTGACTGATTAAAAGGTAGTCACATAGATAGATTAGACCAATAAGAAAAAGAGAGGATGAAGCCTTCAATTTTTCAACTTCACATAAATTCTTGTCTCAAAATATCATAAAGAAACAAAACCATCAACTTGAAATCAAAACTTCAAAATAATTTCCACAGCAAATTCTTTACTGTATTAATTGACAATCAAGAAAAAAATGCATTTTTGTCTGAATAATGATCTCAACCATGGAGAAAGAAAAAAAGAGTAGAAAATAGTGTTTAACCATCCATATGCCTTTACTATTAAGTGTCAAATAGAACAATAATGCCTTACAAGGAGTTTAAAAATAAGTCCTCTGGATCTCCAATTTCGACATGAAGAGAGTCTTTCATCTGTTTGCTTAAACTATCCAAAATACCTCAGATCCTAACTTTGAGCATGTTATTAATGAATAGATCTAATTAGCATCCATCTAAATAGGGAGGTTAGCTCGAAAAGAGCATCTACATTCCAAAAATAGATATAGCTCAACATCTTAATTTCAGATGTTCTCTTTACAATACATTCGATCCTATAAAATAGGAATTAGTTCAATCTAGTCATGAATTTCAAGACATTTTCCTTTCATAAGTTAAACAAGTAAATCTTTCTTTGTTCCCTGGTAAACAACAAAATTGAAAATGTGCAAAATTCTTCATAAAACCTTTAGGGTATGATGACAACATTAGCTTTGGCAGTTTTCTATTTGAGCTTTGTGGTAAGTACAATGTTATGCCAATAGAGTTTGAAATTCACTTCTCTGAGTTCTTTGAGAATTTATCTTTTCTCTCTTTTCTTCTTCTTTAAATCTTGAATCTTTTCTTGTTGCCTGGCACTCCATTGTTCAACATGAGCCTTCTCCTTTTTCAGTTGTTTCACTATCTTTTAGAGTTCTCTGGTCTTTTCTTTGTCAGATATAATCTTGACCTTAAATTCAGGGAACTCATCTGCAGGTGCAGGCTCATTCAGATTTTTGTCATCTTTATGCTCTCTCAATTTACTCTGGTACCTAGAAACCAAACCTGAGTTGTGCTCTTCATCTGAACTAGCTGAATCCATGGCTTCAGGCATGTATGATATGTGGTATGAATCTACAAGATGGCTTTCTATACTTTCAGGGATCCTACTTATACCTTCAACAGATGCTTTATCTTTTGCCAATCTGGTAGTAGCTCTTGTTACAGGTCTTGTAGGGAGTGAAACAATTTTTTGGTTTCTTATGTAATGGAGTTCTTCTTTCCTTTTTCCTTGTACATGCTTCAGCATCTTCAGAGTGATATTCTATAAGTATGACTTTTTCTTCTTTTATTGAAGGATCAAACATGGATTTGGACTTTAACCTGTATTTGTTGGTAACCCTAGTAGAATTCCTTCTAGGGTTTTGAGACACAAGCACACATTTATTCTTTGTCCTTTTGACTGCAGCGCCTTTCTTACTAGTTGATGGTGATTCATTCTTGGATGTAGTTTGAATATCATAACATTCATTTGAATATTCTTCCACTTTAACATCTGCCTCATAAAACATTTCGATTTTTGGAAAAGATATATCCAAAACTGTCCATGATTTAAGGCTAAAACAGGGTATTTTCTGGAAAACATGCAAAGAATATCTTGCGAGGTAATGGAAAAGATATTACAAATTTCAATATATTAGCAAAAACAAGTCCGGGCCAACATTTCCCTATTCCATACTTCGACACTTTTTCGATTGCGGGTTCCTTGATTTACGGCCTTAAAATTGTGTTTTGAATCTTCTGTGACTTGCAAATAGTGTATGGAGTTCCGTGATATACAATTTTCCCACTGGAATGCCCCATCATGAGCCCAAACATTCGTCGTTCCTTTCAATACTCAGCCCCAAGTTTGTTGTATCTCCGTGATATTGTACATTTACTGTGTATCGATTCTGCCCTATCGTTTCTCTATTTCATACTTAGACACTTTTTCGATTGCAGGTTCCCGAACTGGTGGGCTCAGGATTGTGTTTCCAATGTTCCATGAGTAGAAAACAGTACCCGTAGTTCCACGATATACAATTTGTCCACAGGAATGCATCATCATGCCCTCTTCCCTTCCATGTTACACGTTCTCCAGTCAACACTCCCAAGAGATACAATTTGACCCTCGTGCCCCCACCTCTGCTAGTTGTATCTTGTAGCCCTATTTCGAACCGTCACTGTTAGGCTCCAATCTACTGATGTAAATTAGAGTGCAAATGATTGTCAATCCGATGTTTGTAAGACTTAGAGGCACATCCAAAATATAAGGATTTAGAGATAATTTTTATTCTTTAATGGGAATAAACCAAAACCTATTCTAAGGGCTGAATATGGAAGAGATGCTAAGCTTTTGTTCAGAAGTCCTATTCATAGATCTCATAACAGTAATCAGCAATCGTTTTCCTAAAGAGTATCAACAGTAAGCATTCAAGAGATGTTCGAACTAGTTCTAAGACTTATCAAATGCTAGAAGGACAAAAATCTTATTCAAGAGATGCATTCATTGTCTTCTTTCATTCATTAGAAACTATCATCAATTTAAATCAAAAGTACTGAAAGCGTAAATAACTCAAAAAGCATTCATGACTATCTTAATGCTTGAAGGTAAACCACACATTGAATTCTTATTCAAGAAATCATTCACAATATGAGTAAGGCTTTGAAACATTAAGCATATGACTTAGCTATGGAATTCATCTAACTACAGAAATATATGAATAAAACTCATCTACAACAAGATCTAATCTAAAACATGTATCAAAGATTACTTGAAAAGAACATAAAGAAAGAGTGTACTAGTTTGGCAAAAGGGGCCCTCCAATGCTTCACTTGTACACTTGAGGTGTCTCAGCTACGAAAGAGCTCCAGCAGCATTCACATCATCATGTCATAGGCATTATCAAGAACAAAACACAAAACTGATCTCAAGATTGCAAATTCCAAAGTTTCTTCATTCACATTCAAGGTTGTCATACTAGTCTATGCTTTAGAGTATTTATACAAGAGTTTTAAAACTAAAAATGCTAATAAATCTCCTAAATATCATGATCAAATCCATAATATATTCTAGGAAGGTCGAATCCCTCCTTCAGATCCATAATATATGGCCAAATCCCACGAAAATCCAAAATTGTACATGATTTAAGGCTAAAACAGGGTATTTTCTGCTGAAGTGGCCATGTTTGACCAGCGTTGACCGGACATCTGGAAGGCTCAGATCTCGAAGATGATAGCTCATTATCCATCTTTGTACATCAGGGATCACGACCCATGTCTTAGATTTCACCCAGGTGTCCTGCAAGTACACGAACCTAGGAGCAATTACGGGATTTAGTCAAATCCTGTAATTTCCGATAAATTTTCAATTTTAATGCCAAAATTTAGAAAAATCAATTCTTAAGCTAAAGAATGATAAATATACCTTGAATAAGCTATTTTATGGAAAATATGGAATGAAATGAAGGCAAAATGGATGGATATAGAGGCAAAAGTGTAGTTTATAGAGTAAAAAGGAAGCATAAAAATGTACTCAACAGCCACCAACCGCTTTCGATAATTAGTCATTCCTTACTTGTTATTCCTTGTCCCCGCCACCTTCCTACTTCTCTTTGGAAATGAAATTGGCAATATTTAATGCTAGCACTTCATTGTGCATGAACCTTAAACATGTCATTAATGACCGAAAGGGTCTTTCATATACAAATTGACCACCAGACTCCCATATCATCCCCTCTTTCGTGGTAAACATTTTGTATTCAAGTTCTAATACATACAATTTTAACCTCAGGAAGTCACGTCTCCTGGGGAACCATTGTCACCCTCATTCTGAAGCCCATCTGACAGCTTTCCATACTTGCCCATTTCATGGAATCTCTTTCGCAGTTCCTCAGGTTGGTGGGTTCATGAAATCTCCAATTCTTAGTCACTATTTACTATGCCCGACCAAGGTTTAATGCTAATAGTTCATCATGCAACAACCGTACAGACCGCCATTAAATATAAAAATCGTCGACGAGACAATGAAATTTAATTAAAGCTCGACTCCTCGAATTTAAATTAATTTATCTTCTCTTATTTTCTCTTTTCTGCCCAGAGACATGCAGAAAATATCTTGCCATGCAATGGGATATATATTACAAGTTTCAATATATTAGCAAAAACGAATCTGCCCAGTCATTTTTCTATTCCATACTTGAGCCACTTTTTCGATTGTGGGTTCCTGGATAGGCGGGCTCACGTTTTCACCTCCATTGTTATGTGTCCTACAAACATTACCCTATCTTCCATGATATACAAATTTCCCTTTGGACTGTCCTATCATGCCCTCTTCGGTGTTATGTGTATTGCACTCAAAAAGTTCTGAGACATACAATTTGACCCTCACGTCCTCACCTCCAATGGTTTTACCTTGTAACCCTATTTTGAATCCCACCCAACCGCTTTCGATAATTAGACACTCCTTAACTTCTCTTTCCCATCCCTTCGACCTTCATACTTCTTTCTTAATATTCAATTAGTAACCTTTCATGATAACAACTCGCCATGTAGGAACTGTCAACATTGTCATTAATGAGCAAAATGCTCGAGGAGATCTCCCATTAATATGAATTAAACCAAGATATGCAGAGAGTTATATTGTCCCTTCTGATTGTTCATCTCAAACATGGGTTGTCGCGTTGGCCCATTCAAGAAATCTCCAATGCTTAATTTCCCATTTCCGTATCGTCCATGTTCGCACTTCTATGTGTGCAATTACTAATCTTTAATGTTAACATCACATCATGCAATAGCCGTTGAAATTTTCATTAATGAGTGAAAGTCTCACAGAGATCTCCCATTCACACGCATTGGACCAATATTTGCACAGCGTTATATTATCCCTTTCAAATCTACATTTCAATCATCGTCTAGAGCAAACAAACGTTCTTGTAAAATTATGGCAGCAGGTCGACAACAGTTTTTTGGAGATACAGTGAATATCTTCGGAAGTAAGGACCAGAACTTCCAGTGGTCTGGGGCATACTCTTACTATTCATCCCGTTCCGCCCAGAATGAAGTAATTTGGACCTCTGGAATCGCTCATGCAGGTTGCGTCCCTGAGGTTTTTTACTGTAAGGAGGTGGTCTCTTGCTGCGTCGAAAAATATATTTCAAGCCAAAGAATTATTCCACTGTGTGACCATTCTCATGTTTCTTTGTCACCTCAGGTCTTCCACAAGATGTTAATATTGTCTAAACCAACATTGACCTTCAGAGGACAAGACTGCAAACAGTTCCTAGAAAAACATGATAATGGGTTCGACATCTTACTCGAGTTCCTCGAAGACCCGACAACGGTTCCTGAAGATATCACAAAGTTGTAGGTAAGTTCCTCTAGAAATACATTCCGAGAAATTGCTTGGTTGTTTATAAGAATAACAGGACAAGAATTCACGGAAAGCATTTCTCGTATAGTTATTTATATTTTGTACTTCACAGTCAAGGAACAAATCATTTTCGATGGGTGAATCTAATTTCCATTGAAATTTGTTCCCAGTTGTCATGATTCAAAGAATCAAATAAATTTTATACGTCATCCTACTTGATTTCCGCAATAATGCATTGTTGTTTGTTTCCAAAACTGTCTCTTTCCAAGAAAATAAACAATGAATTTGACCCAGTAACATTCTGGTACCAGACCCTATGGAGGCACAAGGACTCCCATTGTTTTTATGAGGTTTTTAATGACTTTGTCTCAGTTTTCAAAGATTTATTGTTAGGGAAGGATTCTCCCAGGATGTCTGGCCAGGCAACCAAGTTTTTGAACAGGAAGGGGACACTTGAACAAAAGGAAAATCACAGTGTACTAATGGCCTTTGGCTCCAAGGAAAATCCTTCTTTCCTTCCATGTCACTTCACGGACAAGATGTTTGTTATAGAAATAACAAGGCAATACAACCATTGGTTGCATTTTTTCCATGACAAGAAAAAAAAATAGTTCATTCCTCTGCCCTGGAAAGTCGGGGACTTCGTGTGCAGAAACGTCAACAAGATTGATGAATTCACAGGCCATTTCAAGAACTTGAACCTAACATATGATGAAAGGCTAAAAGGGTTCGATCCTAATGGGATTTTTCGAGAACATTTACTAGCAGTTGGATTTAGCAACTCTTTTATCCATAGACGCCTAACCTAAGACAGAGACAGTGACGAAAACACTCTTGCTTCTGGCGATTGAAACGTAGAGACATTGCAAAGAGCAACTGAATTGTACAGACAATGGGGAAAATTATCCGGTGAGAAGAGTGTCCATTCCCCCGCCAGCACTCCCAAGAGTACAACATCACGGAGCATCGCTTCAACGGCCCACCCCAGTAAGAAAGAAACCCATAAATCTTCAAACGGAGGAGGAGATAAGAACCATCCTAGCACAAAAAATGATAGTTCTCACAAAGTTCCCCTGATGAAGAAGAGAAAAAAAGTTGTAGGACAGGCAGACAAACCTGAGATTGAAAGTGACAGATGCAACTTGAAGTTGACATTGAGAACATGCACAAAGTTGGCCCATCCGAAGACATGATGCACCATAGTTCCACAATGGAAATAGCTGAGACCGACATTTTTTACGAAGATGAATCCTTCATATTCCAGAGTGTTGTTTTTTACAGCCAATCTAAAAATATAGTCATTGAAAAGAGACATGTAACAAATAAGAAAGGAAAATCTCGTACAGAGATTAACTTTAGGAAAATGTGGTCATCCCAAATCTCCCTAGTTCACCGCATAATCGGTGATGCTCTTGATGATTCCATTGGAGGAATTGAAGCGGAGAATGCCAGACTGAACGACTGCGTCAAGGAATTGGAGGAGGCTTTCATTGCTACCCTAGAGTTTGCTAGTCCTTTAGAAAAAAATGTGCCTACTACCCCTACAGCCAAGTTAAAAGGATCCTCCAGCCTCCTCACATCGTGTAGAGCCCTTGTAGAGAATAACATCAAGAAAATAATGCAGCTAGTTACTGAAGCCTGAGAAACATCACAAAATATATCTTCCTTTAGAAAGAGGGCAAATGATTTGCACGAACATTTGAAGATGAATTTAAAAAATGATCAACGTTTCTATGAACAGATGTTGACCCCTTTTTCCAACCATGCCATCAACAACTCGTATCTGAAAAGAAGAGAAGAGGATCTCCCATCCCCAAAGAAGATAAAACAATTAAAAGCATGATGGCAAAAGAAAGTTAAGAACTTGCAGCTCATTGTCGAATCATGTGAACAAGCCATATCAAAAAAAGAAGAATTATTCAGAAACCTGACCCAAATAGACTTAGCCGGAAGTACCAACGAGGTTCAAGACCCAAACTTAATCCTCAAATCCTTGTCAATGACCAAAGAAGCCTTTGATGAACAACTTGATATTTTAAAGGGGTTGTCTTTTGAAAACTTTTACGGCATCCTTGAATATCATGTAGATGAGATGGAGAACTGGCTAATGGACTATGTAGCACACAATGAAGAAATTGAACCGGATATGCATAGTATTTCTATGGATCTAAGGAAATTAGAAAATGAGCCTTTCGACATAGAAATCTAGGATGAAATCAATGTGTCCCCCGTGAGAAGCTACATTGAAGAATGGTTCCAACGGAGAATGGACAACCTCATCGACGAAGGGAAACAACCGGTTGGCACGATTCTAGCGACCGTCGACGAAAACAACAAAAATGCACCGGCTTCATAGTAAGTCTATACTAATGTCATCTTGTTTTGTTTATCAATCCAGTTATTCTACCTCTTTAAATACAAATCTCTAACGAAAGGCTCATAACTTCCAATTTCTTATTTTCAGGTCTTCTTCTCTACCGTCGCGTACTTCTTCTTTCTACAGTCCTAATTCTTGTACTTATGTCTTTTTACGGTCCATGGGAGCCCCAATCCCAGTCTATATGACAAATGCATTTAAATTTCCAGAAATATGTACCAGACATTATTAATTTTTGATAAATTTCAAAGAAAACTATGCTGGATGTCAGGAAATTGTGTTTATTATATTTGAATGTTTAATGTGTGTGTTTCCTGGTCCTTATTTGATAAATTTCAAAGAAAACTAATTCGGAAATGCTAAAAAAAAAATCCTTCAACTATGTTGGATGTCAGGAAATCGTGTCTATTATATTTGAATGTTTAATGTGTATGCTTATGTGGCTAGCCAGTGGCACATTGCCACAAAGTCATCCTCTGCATGGATATCACATGTACTTCAACCTACTTCTCACGTGTCTGTACTCGGTCCCGTCGTAGCGGTGCATTTATTCCCATTCCAACCTGACAGGGACTACGCTGCCATGCAACACTTATTCTAGTTTGAGTTGTCCTAATTAGTAGGACTCATGTTTTGAACCTTCTCCTCGATATTAATATACATGTCTCATAATATTAATGATTAAATAACTCCATCTTAGTGTGCATGCAAGGGTGTAGATGTCAAGCCATATCATTATATTATGGAATTCATTTATATATTTTGGTATACAATTTTATTAGAATCTACAAGTGCATTATATGAGTAAATAAATAGAGATTTGAAATAAGATTAAGTGGTGTTTAAGGATACTATTATCTTATTGAAACATAAAACATACAATATATGTTCATCATAATTTATCATATTTCCTCACTATATAGGATTATATTTGTATTTGAATATTTAATTGATTTCTTATAAATTGGGTTTGATTTAATGAACTTTGATCCCTCGAAGTAATCAAATTTGGTTAGTCGATCACGGTTCTTACACCAATTGAAACTTAGTTTTTAGTTGGTCTCAACCAACCTTGTTGGAACCACTTAGTCAATCATTTGAGTGATAGACTTCAAGTTGGATTTACACATTCCAACATACCCACTTAAATACATTAATCAATATAAAAATTAACAAACTTTGTTTCCACTCATAATTAACTATAAAAATATCAACAATCTAATCATTAACTATAAAAATATCAACAATCTAATCATTAACTATAAAAATATCAACAATCTAATCATTTGTCCTACAGTAAAGAAGAAATACAAGTTTAATAGCCATATTACAAAGAGGGTCCTTTAACAAGTGTTGTGGCATAAATCTGATCAAAATAAACACATGGCAGTTTTTTATTTGATAAATAAAGAAATCTAATAAATTGTTAGGGTTTAATTTAGTTAATTTACAACCATAAACATCTAAACAAAAAATCCATAGAAATTGTATTCATCCTAAAACCAATAAAAGTTCATAATTTTCATAATGATAACATTAAGTTATTAATTCCCCGGATGGGGTGCCATGTCGCAGAGCCGAGCCATGCGGGATAACGTCGAGATGCACCATTAATACATCCACCGGCGACCATCCCCTCAGCAATTAAACAAGCATGAATCCATGCAGCAAAATCCAGGAGATGAGCTCCTTCGCGCAAGTGATCAGTACAGCGCACCATCGCACTCGGAAGCAAGCCTTAATGGTCATGGCAGTCGTTGTTGTCCTCCTCCTTATCACCTGCCTCGACAGTATTGAGTGACATTCGCCTACTGCAGAGTCGAATGTAGAGTTGAATTTAGCGGAGCTGCATTTTGCAGACCCACTAGAGCTCTGGAGCAGAGCCTTCCACCCACAAGGAACCTTGGTCATCTCCAGGGTCTTCATTATGCCCAGAGCACGAGGTAAGCTGCTTAGGGGTGCGGCTTGGTACACAGTCGAATCTCACCGGCAGAGGCAAAAGAAATTCGAGTAGGCGCTAGCCATGGCGTCCTTGCGAAGACGCAGGAAACCACGAACACCTCCAATGGCGTACGTGGAAGAGATCACCCTGGACGAGGCCATGCAAAGCTATCCAAAGCTCCCTCTGTTCACAGTCTCGGAAAATTGGAATCCACCCACTGATTTTGGCACCGATGACAAGATTTCGCCTTCGGGCAAACCGCTTGGCTCCAGTGCAACTCGCCCGACAGAGGAATTTACCACATGCTATGTTGAAGAAGAGACCTTGTCCTGCACAAAAGGAAGCAGAGACTCACCCCCCGGTGCACCTATGGAGGAGGCGGCCCAGCTATCCAACCGACCTGCACATCATGACAGCACATCATATGCAAGTGAAGGAGAAAAGGGGCCAATTCCCTCAGCCTCTATTGATGGCAATTGGCAGGACCAGCATCCTTTCACCAATCTGGGGTACCTAGCTCTAATCTTTGATATGTGAAGCCTGTTGGAAGATCAAATCTTTCGCATCGCCCGAATCGACCATCGACTCAACATGTTGTTTGTTGCTCATTCCAGGACTCTCCCTAAATGGAAATGCCCTACGTGCACACAAGCTTACGCGTTTCCAGCAGGATGGCGAAGGCATGGGGATGAGGACGAGTCGGCTGGATAAGAGGTTCAGTGATGTTCTTGGTTAGCAATCTTTTTTTGTTTTCGAACCAGGATTTCGCCCAGTTAGATCTTAGCTATTTTGCAACTAGGTTTTCAGCACACAGATTAAACTTAATGGCTAGGCGTCCTGGTTTCCTTCGAGAAGGACTTCACTCTGATAGTTTTGTTTGCTTGGAAACAAATGGCATAGGATGCCTAGCTGTCTTGGTTTCCTGTTTAGACGGGACAGCTGGCATCGTAAACAGTCTCTGTAACTTGGCAATGATAATATAACAGGTTCTATCCTTTTTACTTAAAAAAAAAAAACTATTGTATTTATAATAAATAAAAAAGAAAAAGGATAGAAGAAAGATATTTTATTGTTTATAAATTGAATATGGTTTATAAATTTATATAGAAATTGTATTCATCCTAAAAACCAATAGCAATAGAAGTTGATAATTTTCATTATGATAACATTAACTTATTAATTAAAAAAAAAAACTCTTTTATTTATAATAAATAAAAAAGAAAAAGGATAGTAGAAAGATATTTTATTGTTTATAAATTGAATATGATTTATAAATTTATATTTTATTTTTATTAGCTAAATGAGTTTTAAAAAATATTTTAATTAATATTTAATAATAATTTGGATCTTTAATATAATTCATTGATAAATTTATTTTAAATTTCGATATTTAATATAATTCATTGACAAATTTATTTTAACTTTTAGTATATAGATTTATTTTATTTTTGAATTAATAAATTAAAATGCAAATTTTCAAGACGTTGTCGGTAATCTAGTTACGCCGATAGGATTCCCCCTTATTGGAATTACTGGATTAATCATTCTTTTAATTACAGAATTTAATCTGATGGCTTGAAAGTGAAGATGATGGTATATTCTTCGTCTTACATCCAAATCAATGAATAAGAATGCAAGAACTAACTCCCTTGCATTTATAAAATCATACGTTTATCATGTTTACTTTTTCACTTTTACTAAACATGATTAAAAAATTACTGTAACAATATATGATTGCCACCTGTTTTTGTAAAATTATTTATTTTATTTATATGAGATAGGCCGCAGATTACAGGCGCCACGTATGGAAGACAGGCGCAGGCCGCTTCATATTCCTAAAGTGTTTTGGTTTCCGATGTTTTGGTTTCTATAGATACGAATGCACAGGCACAGGCGCGGGTTGCTTCATATTCCTGAAGCGTTTTGGTTTTTGATGTTTTGGTTTCTCTGGATACGAATGCGTAAGCGACGGTGCAGGCAAGCCGCTTCATGTTTGAGATGCTTCGAATTTATACAGTTATATCACAGTATGCGGGTTCTTGAGTGAGTTCAGAGATTAGGTATAAGCTACAGTTATCAATGAAGGACAAAATGTGGTGGTGACATGCAAATCCAAATCTCAAAAATGCTATTTTGTACAGGTTATATTAAACATTCTTCACACTATATTTTGGTATCTATCACATTTTGTGTTTAATAGCGAGACATCGTGCATGTTTTCTGTCTATGAAATTGAAAAAAATGATAAACAAAGGATCTGATTCCTACTCCTTAATGTGTCTCTCTCCCATAAACTAAACTCAACATATTTATATTGATATGAGCTCTTACCAACATTATTGTTAATCTTGTATTAAACACACTGCTCGCACTTGAATATAAATCTCCTTTTGTTTGCATGTCTATCCCCGCGTTCGCGTTATCATGTGAAGGGTTTGCATGTGGATGACTCTTGTCAACAGTTCAGTTTAAAATCTATACGATTGGATTTTGCATGACCAGGTTCTCCAGAAAAATATTGGTCGCTTTCCCAGTGACAGCTACGCTATAATTGATTGTTGGAAGAGAGAGATGGCTCTGGTCACAAGTTCATTTTAAAATCTATATGGTTGGATTTTGCGTGACCAGGTTCGCCAGACAAATATTGGCTGCTTCCCCAGTGACAGCGATGCCATAATCGATTGTTGGAAGAGAGATGGCTCTGGTCATAAGTTCATTTTAAAATCTACATGCTTGGATTTTGCATGACCAGGTTCTTCAGACAAATATTGGCCATTTTCCCAGCGACAGAGCCACAACTTAATTGATCGTTGGAAGACAGAGAGAAGGTACCATTTCATCCATATACATTGAACACCGCATGGCCTTCTAAGGAGAAACTATTACAACTCTTAACGAAATGGATAGCTTGGCATCAATATCACAAGCACATGAAATTTGATTTATTGACTCAATGGCACTAATAAGAATCCTGGCCTTGTATTTTTTAGAATTAGGGTGGGTTCAAATTTGTTTTAATATGGTAAAATTATGACAATTTTTTCAATAATTAATAAAGGGTGGAACATGGTAAGTGTTGTTTTCCATTACTTCATATTTTTATGAACTAAATAATTTAATAAATGTTATTTAATGCAATAAATGTTATTTGATTATAGGCTATAAAATATGAATGTAATAAATGTTCTTTGATGTAAAAAGTGGTTGTTATTTGATGTAAAAAGTGGTTGAATGTAATAAATGTTATTTGATGTAATTAATACTTTGCCAACTTTCATTATCGAGTACATGTGTGTCTAGTTTCTTCACAGGGAAAATCAACTCACTATGGAAAATTTTATAATGTAATACATCATTCCATTTTGTCTTATTGGTGTGTGATTGTGTAATCTAAATATGTAAAAGAGAGGAAGGGTATTTTCCGTGCGTCATTTTCTTTTCCATATTGCCATTAGTTTTATCAATATTAATGTATATGATGATGTGGCTAAATAAATTTTGGGGGAAATTATACCTTATTTTGGCGTAAACATCATAATTGTGATCGACGAGCAGAAGCCTTTTGCTTCCGTGCACTTTTGGCAGTGAGAGAACGTATACCTATTTTAGATTAAAACAAAATAAAAATAACTAGCATATATATAGAATGTGAATGTGACTAAACAATAGGAGATATGCAACATTAAATTTAATATTAATGAGTAGCCAACGATATGCCACACATGTGAAATTGTATGACATGAATACCATGATAGAAATCGTATAAAAATAAATGTGAATACCATTAAATGTGAATAGAAATCATATGACATGAATACCATTAAATTTAATATTAATAAGTAGCCAACGATATTCCAAAGATGTGAATGTGCATATTAAATATATGAGTAGCCGTATTAAATGTATACTATAGCTGCAATAATTTTCAAAAACAATTGAATTGATTATAATTAAAAGTTTCATTTTAGGTTGATTCCATGTTAAACAATCATATATTTATTTTTAATAAATCTTATCAATCTTTTTAATTAGGATAAGTATTTTAAAAGTTTCATTTTAGGTTTATATCATCAATTTATTAAGTAGTTAAAATATATTTGTAAATTTATTAAATAGTCAAAATAATTTAAAAAAAATAAATAGATTAAGATAAATTTGTAATTCCAAGATAAATTTATAATGTTTAAGTAATTTTTATTTCCCCACTTCTATTATATTATATAGATTTATTTTTTCAAATTTGAAATTGGTTCAATAGATTAATATATTATATTAATAGTGTAATGTATTAATAATTCAATTAATATATTAATAGTAAAATTGGCTCAATTCAATGTATTAATATATTTTTAAATTTATTAGTAACCAAAATAAATTAATTAAGATAGATTTATAATTCCAAATTTATAATGTTTTATTTTCTCCACTTCTATTATATTATATAGATTTATTTTTTCAAATTTGAAATTGATTCAATTGATTAATATATATTAATAATGTAATGTATTAATAGTTCAATTAATATATTAATAGTTCAATTGGTTCAATTAATATATTAATAGTAAAATTGGTTCAATTAATAGTGTGATGTATTAATGTATTTTTAAATTTATTAAGTAGCCAAAATAATTTTAAAAATAAATAGATTAAGATAGATTTATAATTAAGTTTATAATGTCTCTACATTTATTTTCCCCACTTCTATTATATTATATAGATTTATTTTTTCAAATTTGAAATTGGTTCAATTGATTAATATATATTAATAGTGTAATG
>ML778485.1:302459-312593 GCA_009831015.1 Picea engelmannii | reverse complement strand
GAGTTAATACATTATTATAATGTATTAGTAATATATTAATATTTTAATAATATATAGATATTTTTTAATGTATTACTTCTTTATTATTAATGTTTTAATGTTTTAGTATCAATATTTATGTTTTATTTATAAAATATTTAATATATTAATTCATTAATACATTTATGTATTAATGATGTTTTACTAATGTATTAATATATTAATTAGTAATAATGCTTTAATGTATTAATGATGCTTTAATATATTAACGCATTAATGTAATAATATATTAATGTATTTAATACATAAATATATTAATATATTTAATTTATTTAATATATTCATGCATTAATGTATTTAATACATTTAACACATCAATATATTTAATACATTAATGTATTTAATATATTAATGCATTAATGTATTAATACATTAATGTACTAAAACATTAATGTATTAATTCATTAATATATTAATGTATTAAATACATTAAATACATCGATACATTAAATATATTGATACATTGATGTATTAATACATTAATGCATTAATATATTAAAGAATTATTAATACATTAATAAATTAAAGCATTATTACTAATTAATACATTAATGCATTAATACATTAATAAATTAAACCATTATTACTAATTAATACATTAATGTATTAATGTATTAAACATTAATATATTAATGTATTAAACATTAATGCATTAAAGTATTATTAATACATTAATACATTATTACTAATTAATGTATCAATTAATACTAATTAATATACTAATTAATACTAATTAATACATTAATGCATTAATACATAAATGTATTAATGTATTAATACATTAAAGCATTAAAATAATAATAAATTAAGGCATTATTATTAATTATTAATTAATACATTAATTAATTAATGTATTAATGTTATTTCAGGCAACAACCACATTTATGTAAAAAGTGGTTGATATACGTCGATCGGCCCCATTTTTCACCTTTTTAAAATTAATGGGGCCGATCGGCGTATATCAACCACTTTTTACATAAATGTGGTTGTTGCTAGTATTTTATGTTTGATCGCACGAGTGGAAATCACATAGGGGGCCTTGGAATAGAAGGTGGATGATAGAGGAAATGAGAATATTTCATTAATTAACTTAAAACAGACCATATTAGGTTAAGAGAGGAGGAGGAAAGTTTAAGTTCCCTAGGGAATAAAGAGGGAGGTTTTTACATAGTGAAAGCAAGTTATCAGTCATTGATGGGAGTAGCACATGACCTTGTGTTTTGGTGGTGGAAAAGGATTTGGATGGTGAAGGTTCCAAAGAAAGTCAAACTTTTCATGTGGTTTGTGTTGAAAGACAAAGTACTGATGTGGAAGGCTTTGCAAAAAAGTAAATGTTACTAGACCAGGATTTTGTGTGCTTTATCAAAGGGATAAGGAATTGACGCATCATCTTTTTGTGGAATGTGTTTTTTTTATACAAGTCTGGCACAATGTTAGCAATTGGTTGGGGAAAAATGACTCATGGAACAAGGAGAATGTGGGGCGCTATTTGCAGGGTGGTTTACCGGGCGAGAAATAAATGTTTATAGAGCGATCCCATTTTTAGTGTTGTGGGGAAATTGGTTATCACACAATAACATACTTTTCGTAGAGAAAGATATGCCTTATTTTTAGGTTTTCTCCCAACTAGTGGATATTTTTAACTAAGTTAAGGATTCTTCAAATCCTAAATTACCACGGAAGATTGGAGAGTTGTTGATTGACAATGTGTGACAAGGGCTTGATAAGATTTGCATATTGGGGGGTTTAATTTTCCTTTAAGATGAACATTTTTTTGCCTTCAAGGAAAATGGTGGAAGGGGCTCAAACAACTTGGTAGAGCTTTCATCTTTGAGACTTCTCCTAAAGTTATCTCAGGAGCATGGTCTAAAGGATATATAGTTTTATGGAGACTCTTTGGTGATGATAAATTGGATGAAAGGCAAGTATTTGATCCAAAATATCGACTTGCAGGCAGTGTCACGACATGTGAAAGAGGTTGTGGATGTGTTTGAAAGGTTCACTATGTGTCACATCTATAGGGAAATGAATTAGAGGGTCGATGCACTATTCAAGGAGGGACTAAAACTACCCTTGGGGGAAGTCCATGTGGTGGAATTTACTAGTAGAGAGAATCAAGAATCCAAGAAAAACTTATGGTGATAGTTCTCAAAGTTAGTTTTTAATTTAGTTTTATGTATATTGATGGTAAGTATTGGTACAATGAAAATAGTAAAAAATATGAAAAATGTAAAAGGATGGTATATAGATTTATGTTAGTAAAATATTGACATTCTAGCTAGTTGAAGGGATAATGATGGGAAAGTAGGGGCATTTTGGCATGCACAAGCACTAGGTAATGTATTTTTATATCTTTTAGACAATAAAAATGCAACTTATTTTGCATGGAAAAAATATCTAGCATGCTATGTAGATCCATGATTCAATTCCCACTAGGTTGGATGCACTAAGTTTATGCCACCTACTTTGTACCATCCTCAAAATAGGGAGAAAGTATCAGAAGATGTATCATATATTTATTTCCAAAGAAAATTGATGATAATGATGATTATAATTTTCTTCTTTATGTTAGTAAGGACTAATACTACCCTTGGGGAAGTCCATGTGGTGAATTTTTTAGCAGAGAGAATCAAGAATCCAGACAAAACTTATGGTGATAGTTCTCAAAGTCAGTTTTTAATTTAGTTGTTTGTATAATGATGATCGGTGTAAGTATTGGTACAATGTGAATAGTAACAAATATGAAAACTATAAAAGGGTGGTATATAGATTTATGTCAGTAAAATATTGACATTTCTAGCTAGTTTGAGGGATAATGATGGGCAAGTAGGGGCATTTTGGCATGTATTTTAATATCTTTTAGATAATAAAAATGTAATTTTTTTCTATGAAAAAAAATCCAACATGCTATGGAGGTCCATGATTTGATTCCCACTGGGTTAGATGCACTAATTCTAGGCCACCTATTTTGTACCATCCTCGAAATAAGGAGAAAGTCTCAAAAGATGTCTCATATATTTATTTCCAAAGAAAATTGATGATAATGACGATGATAATTTTCTTCTTTATGTTAGTTATAACAAAAATATATTTTGATCTTCTAGATTAAAGGCTTGATACATCTTTATAGTATCTTAATTTTCTCTTATCCTCTAATTCTTTATAGCTTCACAAGTTCTCCTCAAAGTTAGATGTGATAGTGTTTTTAATGCTATCAATATTATATATAATTTTAGGAAGCATCTTGTCTTTCATGATAATTGTCTTGTGTTTGTATATTGGGTAACTAGTCATTGATACTTTCAATAATTAAAAAGCCAACTTTTATGAGGATCCGATAGGGTAGGGTGTAGTGCCTTTAATTTTAAGATTATAAATTATAAAATGTTTATAGATTTGTTGGATTTTCTCCATGATTCTCTAAATATGTTGCAGTCCCAAAATTCACATCCATATAAAATAACAAGGATGACAAGAGATCTAAAGAATAGTCTTTTTTCCTTAAAAATTAGCATAAAGAATGATGATGATAATTCAACGAAAATAGTTTCAATACAACATACTTCTTCCAAACTTGACTCTAACATTTCAAAAAGGGTGAAGTACTTAGGACAACCTTTCTTAACTGGTGTATTACAATTATTTTTTTACAACCAACTTTCAATGAAACATGGAACTTTTGACTTAGCCCCAGATTTCATATCATACAGATTCTTGATTTCATGTAACTTTTTAGGAAGAAACACATTTTTTTAACCATTAAACTCACTCTCATAATAATTATTATATATATAATAATTATTATATATACTATTGTAATAATTATTATATATTCAAAAAGATAAATATTAGATTTGTGAGAAAAGATAAATATCCTCCAGTGATAACTATTATATATAAGAAAAAAATAAATATGGGATTTGTGAGAAAATTAAAGTGGATTTTTATGAACAATTGTCATGAACATAAATAAGGCTTACAATTTTTTTTGTGTCTAACAATTTTTGTGATCTCTTCTTTATGGAGATCACATCGATAATATAGTAAGTAGAATTATCTGTTGGAATAATAGAGAAATGTTGGAATAATAGAGAAATTAGGATAATTAGTTAAGATATGCTTAACTAAGTTATTGTGTATCTTTCATATTTAGGTTTGATCAGTTTCAAGATCCACCTTTGTAGGAGGTTGTTGTAAGCACCTTGTGCTATATAAGTGTGTAATTGATTTACATTAATATATAACAGTTTATGTGAGCGTAGACTCACTCACTGGTGATGTGCCCTTGTGGCTTCACTGTGATTAATTTTAACTTTATCATGGAGATCGCATACTTGGTGGCTGTTTCAAGGAGAAGCAGATTGGATTTTAGAATATTGGTGAACGTATTTGAAATTTTACACTTTTCAAAGACCAGATTTACTTTGACATGCAAATTTGGATGTAAACTCTTTTATATTTATTCATAGCAGAAGCCAATATTTACAGTACACAACCCACATGGCTTCATGTCCTCCTGCAGTACTACTTCTAAAATTCACAGACACAACCACACCCTTACACCCAACTGAACTAGAACTAAGAACTAAGCATTACCTACTTACTAGATAGATAGACATAAAATATTTTATTTGAGGTTTTATGGTTTGCAGCGGCCTTCAGAATCGACTGTGTTGTCGCCAAATCTGACTTCATTTTGTCCCTTGTATTGCTCGTTGGAAGTTTGAGGATAACCAGCAGGGCCATCCAAGGAAGCATGGCTCTGAGGTCCATAGTAGAACACTCCTGAACAAGACAACACTATCGCTGGCACTCCTCTCTCATATGCTTTCCTCACGTCATCTGAGACTGGCCTTTCTTGTCTGGGGAATGGGTGAGTGTGGAAGTCTGCCACCACCTTGTAATTCCTACCCTCCTCGGTTGGCACACCGTCTTTCTCAGGATTATCAAGTTCTATTTCAGTGCCTGCAATTACGACTCATATTATCCGTATATGTATCAATTCAAGAATGTAAATTGTAATTAATGTCTAAAGAGAAAAAAGAAGACTCACTCTAAGCGGTGGTGAGAGTTGCTTGGGCCGAACGTTGTGGGTTTGCGAGTTGAACGACCAGATATTTGTCAGGATTGTTGGAATCGGCGAAAACCCATCCTCCTCTGGCTTGGTATAAATCATTCCCTGAGAAGCTCTCCTTCCATGCTTTCCCCACCGCTATTTGGAACTCCTTGCTCGCCAAGATATCTGTCACCTTTGGACCATCCGTGGCCGCAGTCATACACATTAAGGCTACCACAAACAACACTGTCAGCACAAGAGAAGAAGAAAAACGAGCCATGATAGATTGATATACTATGAGAAAATACGAATATGACCGTTGTGTGGAAATGAAGGGATACAACCAAGTATTTATAAGTACTGGAGCACAGCAGGATCACCAATATACTGCAGCAATTGTTTTCAATGTTCTGTTCATTTCAAAATGGAAGATGTGTCAGCATCCACATTGCTATATTTAAATTGGACTGAGATTCCTTTGCTTTCTCTGAAAACTATATTTTGCTCCACTGAGCTCTATTCTTTTCTCTAGTACAGTGATACTGTATACCCCTTACGTTCTCGAAAAGGTCGATAAGTGAAGTGATGGAAATACACTTTCTTCAGCACTCGGTGGAACGCTTACGTAAATGATCTCTATAAACACCTAGATATCACTAAATCACAATAGAAGGATGACACCGAACATGACACCTAATGCCATTGAATCATATTGTAACGGGCAAATCAATCCCTTCAAATCCATAATTCACTTGTTAACCCACAAATTAATCAAGAACCTCTTACGCACTACCATGGATGTAAGTGGTAGGGATGAGATAAGGGAACATCCGGGATGTTGTGAGTAGGATGAGATAATGGAACATCCTCTTCCAATTGGAATGGTTCATACAACTTCAAGTTTTTCATGTTAATCACTCAATGAATGCCTTACGAGGTCCAAGGGACAAAAGAGGGGAAAATCAATAAATATTTCAACATATAAAACAAGACAACCAGGAATAAAATAGTTGATCACAAATTTTGTGAGTATTTACATTTTCTTCCTTACTTAAAATTTCATGTTTGTTGTGATATTTATATTTAAATAAATAATTTACACTCTTCCATGGATGTCTTCTAATAGGTGCTAACATACAAATAAGAGCCAACTGAGTGTAACGAATATAAGAGATTTTGAGAGACGGCATGTAGCATGACTTTGAAAGAATGTGTATTGTTTATGAAACACTTGTTGCTATGACCTACACTTTTTTATNATATATATATATATATATATATATATATATATATATATATATATATATATATATATATATATATATATATTTGTAGATGGATCATGAAGAGGTGGAACATGAAAAGCAAGTCGATCAAAAAAAACATTAGGTTAAATAACTAAAGTACAATATTGCCTACAAGTGGTGAAGAAATGAGGTATGCACCCATCTTGATGGATGACAACAATTCAAGTGATGAATAACAATCAATATAATTGAATTTATTACAATTTACATGCACCCATCTTGATGGATGACAACAATTCAAGTGATGAATGACAATCAATATAATTGAATGTATTACGATTTATTTATATATTTGTAGATGGATCATGAAGAGGTGGAACATCAAAAACAAGTCGATAAAAAAAACATTAGGTTAAATAACTAAAGTACAATATCTCCTACAAGTGGTGAAGAAATGAGGCATGCACACATCTTGACAGATGACAACAATTCAAGTGATAAATGATAATCAATATAACTGAATGTTACTACAAGTTGTATTTTTTGATTATTTTTCCATGAAAATCATGGATTTTGTTTAATGTACTTGACATATGGTCCCAATTGCATGAGGACATGTTACCACTAAGTGTGACAATTACATATTGGTTCCATTTTGCTTATTGTGGACCTTTATGTTATCTCATTTTGTATGACAATGGGTCACATGTTCATATATAATAAAATGGGTTTCTTATTTTATTGCATTGTCAAATGTTGTGTTGTCAATTAATTAATATATGGATGATTTAGATTGTTACAAGTAATAGAGATGTAATATGTTGGATAACGCAATAAGAAAAATATAAAAATCAATATTACTATAAAAAAATGATTTTGAGATGATTAATTGAAAATTTTCAAAAAAAACAATTAATTAAAATATATATGTATCAATGCATTGTATTATTTTGAACTCACTAAACAATGCATTTTGTGAGTTATACACATCGGTGCTAAAAATTGTACAAAAAACACCACTTCCTTAAACTACATAACGTATGATTATATTCAACATTTGAAAATGTTACAGTGAGCATTATTACAATATGAAACAATGTTTTACATATAATATATGCACTAGTGATTTACATATAATATACACACCATTGCTTAGTAACAAAGAATGGTGTCGACATCTCGCCTCAAATGTTCGAACTTTCACTTCCCTCCAATGCACATGGTAATATAGGCACCGGTGCATACAAATTATAAGAGCACCAACATGCCATAAAAAAAAAAGAATGACCTAGTGCATAATACTTATACGAGCACCAGTAGTGCACGAAACAAAAAAATATGAACTGGTGCGTACATAAAAACAAAAAGCATCGGTGTTGCATACAACAAAAAAAGGCACACATGTGTGTAATGATTGTAAAAGCACTAGTGTTTTTTAGATTTGTGTACGCACTGGTGTCATTTATGTAATAACGCACCAATGTGTTTTACCAATACAAGCATCGAAAAAATAACCTCCTCCCGCCCAAAAAATTTTAGTTATATGGGACATCTATTAAAATCTCTATTAAAACCTCTGCTACGAATAGCAGAGGTTGTAGCAAATATTTTTTTGAAAAATTTGTCGAATCTTGTAACATTAAAAACCTCTGAATAAACCTCTGCTACAATGTGTTTTCCTTGTAGTGGAAGTACTATTACTTCTACAAATCCTTTCTAAGTTTGGTTCCCGAGAGATACATTGAATAACCTTATGGTGATACACTTAGAGTGTTATCTATCTTACGCAGCGTCCAATTTATCATCAGTCTACTAAGATCATAGAAATGCACTCGCATTTTGTTTGATAACTTGTTCAAGATTAGATTGTTGAATTGACTTATTATGAACAAAAGAATAGGTTACAAACATCTTAACAAATCCCCTAAAAGAACCTAAGTTTTGTCACATTTAACTAATGCTAAGAATGAAGTTGTCATTAAGAAGTAGACATAATTACTCTATCTTTTTTCTCCTTATGTTATTTCCTAAATCCTTTATCCTACCTAAAAAATTGTCTTAAGGAGAATATTAGGATATTATACATCAGAAATTAATTAAGACCAAATAAATCAAATGTACTACTAGTTATATATGCTTTGAGAATGTTCTTTTAGTAATCTTTCTCACTAAATTATCCAATGGACACCATTATATATTATCCATACTATATAGTTGATCCAATAGTTCTCTTATTCTTGATTGTAATGGCATATCATGTGTCATTTCACCTATTTAAACATGATGGGGTTATTCTTGATTGTAATGGCATATCATGTGTCATTTCACCTAATTCAATGATCTCTATTTAAATATAGATATGATGGGGTTATTTATTTTACTGCAAAACAATAGAGACAATAAGGATGCCCTAAACAATGAACAAATTTAGTAGTAATTTTGATATTCTATTACCTTAAGGATGTTTCCTTCACATAAATTTTTACCACATAAATTTAAGACAATTCAATTGTCTTAACATTTGATACACGTTTAATTCCTCTAATGTTGAAACGAATGATAAAGTATTGATATGTGCATTGATGTATAGTGTGTAATTAATTTCCTTCATTTAAGTACCAATGTGGATGTGACATGGTATCCAAGCCAAGTTTTTTTTACTATGTATGTTTGTTTCGATCAAAATAATTTTTGTCCTATTATCCACTATAAAATAGGAAGCTAAAAAGCATAATAATTTGCCCACGTTTATGAATAAAGCAACCACTTCTTACCTATTGGATTGATATATGTGGGATCGACCTATATAATGAAACTATAACTATAAAGCTAGATCGCCATTTTCTTCCCTTTATGAATGAGGTACCCTATGTAGTGCATTAAGCACTAGATGATTTGGACAAGTGGTTGGTTGGGCGCATGCTAACAAACAAAGATAAACGTGTAATAATATATTGTCCTTTAAAGTGGAAATCATACACATTCCTTACTATACTTTAAAGTTGAAGGCATATCAATTTCTTATCACCAAAATTTGAACCGCAATATTAACTCTAATATTATAATATCTATAAAATTATTCTCCTTCAAAATCTGCAATTTGTATTTAAATATTACAAAATATAAAATAAAATTATTGATTTAAATCTAAATATGTTTCAGCTAACAACTTCATATAATCATTATTATAAATTGCAATGTTAAGTAAACAACATATACTTAGTATAATTTATAAGGTATGATAGACTTGGTATATATGTATTTTTCTAAATGTTTAGAGGAAGTTACAGATGTGTTTTAAATCAAGAGAATGTTTTAAATCAAAAGAATGTTATTTGGAGGATTATCAATCACTTAGTTACAAATATAGATTTCAATATTAATACAAATTCAATACCAATTCAATTATCTCACAATTGACCACTAAATTTGATACAAAGTTTTTTTTTTTTCTTTTTAATTCCTCTGTAGTGTATAGCGTCAATGGACAAGTAGCATATATTTATCAATATCTTTGAAACTTCAAACACGATTGTTATATCTCATTTTAAAAATTTACATCCCATTGTCAAAAAAAAAAAAAAAAAATCTATGCATCCCCTATCAATTTGTATATCTTGATTTGGTGTGTAAAGAAAGAGTGTGTTAAAATGTAATGTTCCTGACTTGGCTAGTCTAGGAAATGCTGCTAATGTGTGTGTAGGATCAAAGGTTTACAACATATAAATGATCATACAAATAATAAATGCGACAAAGGACTGCAAGTTTGTATTATGATATCTCTGTGGATTA
>ML778485.1:264840-284597 GCA_009831015.1 Picea engelmannii | reverse complement strand
AGAAAATCGATGATAATGATGATGATAATTTTCTTCTTTATGTTAGTAGGGACTAAGACTACCCTTGGGGGAAGTCCATTAGGTGGAATTTTCTAGTAGAGAGAATCAAGAATCCAAGCAAAACTTATGGTGATAGTTCTCAAAATTAGTTTTAAATTTAGTTGTTTGTATAATGATGGTCGGTGTAAGTATTGGTAGTAACAAATATGAAAATTGTAAAAGGATGGTATATAGATTTATGTCACTAAAATATTGACATTTCTATCTAGTTTGAGGGATAATGATCGGAAAGTAGGGGCATTTTGACATGCACAAGCACTAGGGAATGTATTTTAGATAATAAAAATGTGATTTTTTTCAATGGAAAAAAATCCAATATGCTATGCAGATCCATGATTTGATTCCCATTGGGTGAGATGCACTGATTCTACGCCACCTACTTTGTACCATCCTCGAAATAGGGAGAAAGTATCAAAATATGTCTCATAGATTTATTTCCAAAGAAAATTGATGATAATGATGATGATAATTTTATTCTTTATGTTAATTATAACAAAATAATTTTTTGATCTTCTCGATTAAAGGTTTGATACATCTTTATAGTATCTTAATTTTCTCTTATCCTCTAATTCTTTATAGCTTCACAATTTCTCCTTAAAGTTAGATGTGATAGTGTTTTTAATGCTATCAATATTATATATAATCTTAGGAAGCATCTTGTCTTTCATGTTAATTGTGGTGTGTTTGTATATTGGGTAATTAGTCATTCATACACTCAACAGGCAAAAAAACAGATATATGAGGATGGGATAGGAAAAAAAAACAGATATATGAGGATGGGATAAGATAGGGTGTAGTGATTTTAATTTTAAGATTATAAATTATAAAATGTTTATAGATTTATGAGGATGGGATAGGATAGGGTGTAGTGCTTTTAATTTTAAGATTATAAATTATAAAATGTTTATGGATTTGTTGGATTTTTCAGAGAAACTTTCTTAATTCTTATATTACAATTATTTTTTTCCAACCTACTTTCAATGACACTTGGAACTTTTAACTCCGGGCAAGGATTTGATTGCTAAGTTTTGTGAAGGTATATATACCCTACCCTACCCTGGATTTGAACATGTGACCACTTAGGAGGAAACACATATTATAACCATTAAACCCACTCTAGTAATAAATATTATATATACTCTCATGATAATGATTATATATTCAAAAAGGGACATCTCACCATAAGAATGATACCATTAACTTAAAGAATGGTGATGATGATCCAACCAAAATAGTGTCAATACAACCTACTTCTTCCAAACATGACTCTAACTTGTTAATGTAAATGCCAATATGGACATAGGACTAGGAGAACCTTTCTTAATTCCTATATTACAATTATTTTTTTCCAACCTACTTTCAATGACACTTGAAACTTTTAACTCTTGGCAAGGATTTGATTGCTAAAATCTATGAAGATATATATAACCTACCCTAACCCCTTTAGGAGAAAACACATATTATAACCATTAAACACACTCTTGTAATAATTATTATATATACTCTCACGATAACTATTATATATTCAAAAAGACAAATATTGGATGTGTGAGAAAAGATAAATATCCTCGAGTGATAATTATTATATATAAGAAAAGATAAATATGGGATTTGTGAGAAAATTAACGTGGATTTTTATCAACAATTGTCATGAACATAAATAAGGCTTACAATTTTTTTTGTGTCTAACAATTTTTGTGATCTCTGCTTTATGGAGATCACATCGATAATATAGTAAGTAGAATTATTATGGAGATCGCATACTTGGTGGCTGTTTCATGGGGAAGCAGATTGGATTTTAGAATATTGGTGAACGTATTTGAAATTTTACACTTTTCAAAGACCGGATTTACTTTGACATTGCAAATTTGGATGTAAACTCTTTTTTATTTATTCATAGCAGAAGCCAATATTTACAGTATACAACCCACATGGATTCACGTCCTCCTGCAGTACTACTTCTGAAATTCACAGCCACAACCACAACCACACCATTATACCCAACTTAACTGGAACTAGGTATTACCTACTTACTAGATAGATAGACATAGAAGATTTTATTTGAGGTTTTATGGTTTGCAGTGGCCTTCAGAATCGACTGTGTTGTCCCCAAATCTGACTTCATTATGTCCCTTGTATTGCTCGCTGGAAGTTTGAGGATAACCAGCAGGGCCATCCAAGGAAGCACGGCTCTGAGGTCCATAGTAGAACACTCCTGAACAAGACAGCACTATCGCTGGCACTCCTCTCTCGTATGCTTTTCTCACGTCATCTGAGACTGGCCTTTCTTGTCCGGGGAATGGGTGAGTGTGGAAGTCTGCCACCACCTTGTAATTCCTACCCTCTTCAGTTGGCACACCGTCTTTCTCAGGATTATCAAGTTCTATTTCGGTGCCTGCAATTACAACTCATATTAGACATTGACAAAATGGGCATTGTGTTTACAAAAAACATTGTATATATTAATTCAAGATTGTAAACTGTAATTAATGTCTAAAGAGAAAGAAGAGTACTCACTCTGGGCTGTGGTGAGACTTGCTTTAGGTTGTACTATTGCCTTTTGTGGTGATTTAGGTAGGTAATGGCGAGAAAGAAGAGTACCTGCAAATAGAATGAGATCACAGATATTTATGAGCAGCATCTCTGATATTATACATCAATTCACATTGGGCCTTACTGTATATATAAACAGTGCATTATAGTATGTATATATAAACAAAAGAAAGAATAGTACTCACTCTGAGTTGTTTGGGTGGAACGTTGTGGGTTTGCGAGTTGAACGACCAGATATTTGTCGGGATTATTTGAATCAGCTTAAACCCATCCTCCTCTCTCTTGGTATAAATCATTCCCTGAGAAGCTCTCCTTCCATGCTTTCCCCACCGCTACTTGGAACTCCTTACTTGCCAAGATATCTGTGACCCTTGGACCATCCGTGGCCGCACTCATACACATTAAGGCTGCCACAGACGACACTATAAACACAAGAGCAGAAGAGGAACGAGCCATGATAGATTGATATACTATGAGCAAATATGAATATGAAGGTTGTGTGCAAATGGAGGGATTCATCTATGTATTTATCAGTGCCTGAGCACACAACAGGATCACTGCAGCAATTATTTTCAATATTCTGTTTATTTCAAAGTGGCAGGCTTGTCAGCAACCACTTTGTTGATATTAGTCTATTTTTAAATCGGATTGAGAATCCTTTGCTTTATCTGATTCCTATATTTTGCTCCACTCATCTCTCCATTCTTTTCTGCGGTACAGTGCTACTGTAGCCCCTTACGCATAAATTATCTCTCTATCAAACTTCAACATAACCAAAATAAAGAGTGAGATGTTCGGTGGAACGCTTCCTCATAAATGATCTCTATCCATATGAATACTTCAACTGTACCAAAATAAACAGTGAGATCTTCGATGTGGAAATAAGGATACCAAAAACGCATGAGATAAAGATCAATATCAACCCATCAAATTTATAGTCATAATCCTTTCGAGCCGGATCCAGAGAATTCAACCCATGACCTCATGACAGAGGGTTAACAGCTTGACTTCTGTTGCTTCTCAGTCCCATGTTGATCATTCAAGCCTGCCACCATTCTCTTCTCCTTGGGCATGTCGAGTCGAATGGTTTGATAGCCAAGGGAACTCTCTGGGCTTCAACCCTGGTGACATTTTGGATGTGCCTCCCACCTCTTGCTCGTCCAGCTCCTCAGCAACGTCGTTGGTTGACCCCAGACCAACGACATTGCCACTCTGAAGGCAACACCATATCAACCCCCTAGGCTCGTTGGTTGTGCCTGTGGGGATTACTCTCGCGTCCATGCTTCATTGGATATTTTGCAGGATCTGGTCTTAGAAGTTAGGCATGACCTAATGGATCTTGTGTTCAGGGCCCCAAGCAAATCGACTGGAGGCTTAGCTACACTCCTCCACCCTCCGGTTCCTCCGACCGCTGCAAAAACCAGAACTTCAAAGTCCAGCGACATGGTTCCAACAAGAAGACTTATTTCTTAGGTTCTAGTTTTAGGATGTTAATGATGGTCATAATTTGGTTATTTTGTTTTCTCTGTGTGGCACCGAAGTTGATAGACAACACAATAAGAAAAATGGAAAGCATCCATTGCACAAGATTCACACAAATTGTAATTGTATTGCACCAATTAAACTGAGATACAACACGCTTAAATAAGTGTTGTCATATCCAACTTAATCTATTCTTGGAGAGAGGGGTTCAGAGAATCCCTCAACATCCTCCAACAACCCAAACCAATCCCCAAACTTTAGTAAATTGCATTAATGTGGTCATTATCTCTAACACCTCCCCTTTAATGCTTACATTAAAAATCTTACAATAATGAAATCACAATTACACGACATACAATACTTTAACTTTGTTTGGCATGGTCTTCATCAGTGTCTATCCCCACTCTGATGCCTCCAGAATGCGCTCTTTCTCTTCCTCATCTTTGAGCTTACCATTCAAGTCATTTAAAATATAAATGCTTCAGACCATCATTAATGAACTTGTACAATGGACAATATTGACAAACTCGGCTCATCGGGGCTTCCATGAGAAAATATATCAAGTAATGAAACATCCTATGGACATACCTCCATCTGCCAGATATTTTTTTTTTGGCTATCCGTCAGTTTCTAGAAAGGCAGTCTAGGTACGGAATATCCTCAAAATTCAATCATACAAGATGACCTCATAAGAATCATTGTTCTTGAATTCTTTTACATAAACATATATAAAAAAATCTTTAAACATTAACACACACACATAAAAAGCTTTAAGCATACCACCCCTTTCCCTTTTCTAGAACAGTTTGAGGGATTACTCTTGCGGTTCTTCATCACTCTTTGATTCTGATAAGTCATCCAAGTTGGCAATGTTTATAGTTTCTTTGTCATTCAGAAGATCCCTAACACGAGTTCTACAATTCTAGGCTATATGTCCATTCTTGTGACAGTAGAAACATTATGTTGAACCCTTGCTTCTTCTCATCTTACGTTTTGAAAATAGTGCAATTTCGTGCTGACCACCTACATCTGAGTCTTCAGAATATGTCCTTTTTTCTTTAGCTAACAATGATGCTACCATTCCTTCCAATGATTGTGAGGGTAATTAACTTAATGTGAATACAACATTGTTATTTTTAGAATATAGGCTATTCAATAGAATTGCTTTAGAATCTTCTGGATCTACCTCGGTACCTGTGTCAACTAATTGCTTAAAGAGAGACATTAACTCGTTTATATGAGTAGAGAGACAGGTCTCATCATGCATTTTGAGGCTAAAAAGTTGCATCTTTAAAGAAAACTTTGCACTCATTGCCTTTTCCCCAAACAATTTACTTAATTGCTCCCAAATTTCATTAGATGGTTTTTCCAAATCAATCAAATGCAATTGAGTGTCTAAAAGAGCCAAACCAATAATAGGTTTAGCCTTTTCTTCCTTCTTTTCCCATTCAACCAGAAGTCTGGGATCACTAGGATCTTGTTCAGTGCCTTTTACTATGCTCCACACACCTCTATTCATTAGATGCATCTGAATTTTAACTTTCCATGTATGGAAATTGAAACCATTAAACTTCTCCATAAGTATAGAATCCATTTTACCTCACAAAATATTTGCCTTGCAGCGATCTTGTTTCCATGGTTCAATTGTCGATGCACAAGTTTATTGCACAATGATGCAGTAGAAACAACTGCAATTTCTCCATTGTAATCTTATGAATATCTGATGGAGCAACAAGAGCTTGCATTCATACTAGCTTTGTGATGTGCTCTTATCTTAAATCGATGTACATGTTGTATCATATGAGATGGAACAAATTGGTTGAAAAGAATGAAAAAAATTTCAAAACATTTACAAATGTCTTCTACAGGAGGGTAACTCCGCAAATGATTACAACAATACTCCAGGGAATGGTTTCATGATCCCTAACCTCAACTCTGATACCAAATAAGAAAAATGGAGATCTTCCATTGCACAAGATTCACACAAATTGTAATTGTATTGCACCAATTAAACTGAGATACAACACACTTAAATAGGTGTTGTCAGATCCAACTTATTCTATTCTTGGAGAGAGAGGTTGAGAGAATCTATCAACATCCTCCAACAACCCAAACCAATCCCCAAACTTTAGTAAACTGCATTAATGTGGGAATTATCTCTACACAGCTTGGCGGATCTTGTGTTCAGGTTCGAGCTCAGGGAACGCCAAGCAGATCAACTGGAGGCTCTATTAGCTACACTCCTCCACCCTCTAGTTCCTTCGACCATTGCAACAACCAGGACTTCAGAGTCTAGCGACACGACTCGAACATGAAGACTTATTTCTTAGGTTCTACTTTTAGGATGTTAATGATGGCCATATTTTGGTTAGTTTTTTTTCTCGCTCTGCGTGGCACCAAAGTTAATAGACAACACAACGTTCATAGGGAACTAGGTTTTGGCAATTGCAAGATTTTATATTTTAGGAAGTGGATTATTTTTTTGAACACCTAGCTACATTGGTTTCACACTTGGGCAATGCCGACTAGTAAACTTTATGCTCTGCAGACTTTCATGTATATGATGGACTTTGACATGTAGCTTATAATACAAAAACTTATTTAAAAAAAAAAAAGTATTGGAATGTTTGCATGATGATATTTTTATATTATTTTTTTAACTTTTAATTGATTTTTATTTTTATTTTTTTAAACTAAGTGAGTTTAATGGTTAAAAACATGTGTTCATATGTTCAAAATTAGAGGGGGTAGGGTATGTACACCTCAATAGACTTTAAAAGCCAAATCATTTTAAGGAGGGGGTCCCTTGTCCCACAAACAAGAGAGTCTAGTATACCAATTTGGTGTGTGGCTTGGTGGTGACCTTAAAATTAAATAATAATAATTATTATTATTATTATTATTAAATCAATTACTTTATTTTTTAGTGAGTTTTTTCTCATTAAGAACATGGTTATGATTAAGTGCTTAATGTAAAATAACATGGTAAATAATATGAAAGACAAGAAGTTTCATGAAGTTATTTCAAAATCCAATCCAAACTACTTGCAACTCAAGCTAGGTTGGTATAGAGTTACCAAGGCTTATCTGAATCATTGGGGTATCCAGGAAGAGGACATTTTGTAGAATAATGATATTATTTTAAAAATATTATTACATCTAAATTGAAAAAGACATTATGGTGTGATAAAGAATTAGAGGATAACACAAAATTATTATCCTTTCTTAGGCCTCAAATGACCTTTAATGGAATTCAAAGAAATGCTATGAAGCCTATTATTTTTCATACTAATTATCGTATTCTTGTACATTGGGTGCCTAATCATAGTCTTACTCTGGTGGGAAAAGGCCTCACCTTTAAGAGGAGAATGAGATAGGGAGTATTGTAATCCTAATTTTAAGATTATAAATTATAAATCACTTTTGGATTTACTCAATTCTCCTCTAGGTTTCTCTAGAAATTGATGCAACCTAAAACCTCACACTGATAAAGGATAACCAGGATAGCAAGGGTATCAAAGAGGACTTTGTTTTTCTCCCAAAACCAAAAATTTGTGTCTTCATAGTTTGTTCACCAAACTAAAATATGTTTTCCACCCTCCATTAATCCTCTTCTCCACACTATAGATCCATTTGACCTTGTGATGTAGGTCAACTCTAAGATACTTGTACACATTAACCTCCTCTAAGTTGTTATTGTCATAAGTAAAATTAGGGTAAGTGTTTTCTTGGACATTATGATCATAGCCTTAGTCTTATCAATATCTACTAACATGCCAACACTAGAACACAAATCTTAGAGAATTATTAGCTATTTTTCAAGATCATTAGGGTTCCTATCCAAAATAAAAATACCATCCACATAAAGAAGAATAATTATGTTTGTCTGAGATAAGGTAGTGTCATTGCAATGCACTCTCTCAAAACATGCATCTAACTTGTCAATATAAATTCAAAAAAAGGTAGGGTACAAGGGACAACCTTTCTTAACCCCAACATTACAATTAATTCCCTCTAACCAACCCTCATTATTCATGAACTTAGCAATAATTTTCTCATATAGCCTCATCATTATAGCTCTCCACTCTAAATTAATATGTAAAATAATTATATTTATAGTGATATACATGTATATATATGAATATTAACAATATTACGGGAACTTCACATATATTTTTATCGATTTATATATTTATTAAATTTTATATTTGGTTGACCTATGACACATCAATGTTACCTTATGTTACACATATCATACTAGGTTCATCAATGTTACCTTATGTTACACATATCATACTAGGTTCATCAATGTTACCTTATGTTACACATATCATACTAGGTTGTAGAAAAGAAATTCCCTCTCATTGCAAAAAAATTCACTCATTCAATGGGATTAATTTATGAAGCATTTCTTGAGTTCAAAGGTGAGAAGCGCCATATCTTTTTCCAGTTCTTCACATTGAAATAATCTATAGTTGTGATAAAACATTACAAAAATGCTAGCAAATGGATTTCAGGGTAAAAGAAGAGAGGATCATGTAAACACCAAGGAGCTCTACAAGTTGTTGCAGTTGAATGATAGCTAGAAAGCCTCTATGCACAATGGTGTTACATTATACTTCTCCCCCATTTTACACTTAAAAAATTATAAAATAAAAAATAAAGAAAGATAATGCTAATATATTCATCTTAATAACTTCAAATTTTTAATGTAATAATTGTTTTGTATGTGCAAAAATAATCAATTAATATAATTAAACATTTTATTTTAGATAAATGTTAATGACTTGTGAAACTATCCTTAAAACATTTAAGTTATCTAAAGTCCATTCACATATAACCAACACACATACATGTTTTAATATATCTCTTACTTATTCACATATAATCAACATTCATTAATGTGTATGTTATTATCAAATCCCAAGGTTTTTTGTGAAGCTATCCTTAAAACATTTAAGTGATTTCAAGATTTTTTCCAAGGAAAACTTCATGCAAAATACTATGAGTACTTTGACATGATCCATAAATGGTAAGCAAGGTAAATCATCATCCCTGATTAAAATCTTAACCTTGAAGAGATCAAGAGAAATGAACCTATGACCTCCCCAACTTCAGGAAAGAGATTAAATAAACTCTAATAAAGATTAAATTCATTAACATAAACTCTAATAATACAAAACCTAAGAAAATTAGACATCTAATAATATTAAATTGATTAAATACCTAACAACATTTACAATAACCAAATTAAATTTTCTGAGTTTCAATTAAATGTCACCTCATTATAAATAAATAAAATAAAATAAAATAAAAAATCATTTTAATTATCATCATAATCTTCACTATCTAAAAAAACATTTCATTTTAATTAATACAACACATCACATAATCTATGTATAGGGATATATCCATGTATTCATAAGTACTTTGGGACAATGGAGCAATCTGTCATATATTGCAACTATCATATAATGGGAGTCGTGTCACCCCACCACTAAATCTCATATCAATCAATTCAAACTAGATTGAGATCCCTTTGATGTATATGTATAAAGCCCCTGATCTCTCTGTATCTCTTAGTGAAACACTTTCATGCTTATAATCTTTCTCAAATAAAAAATTCAATATCATTCCTTGTGGACGATGGCAACTAAATTCAATATCATTCCTCGTTGGAGACACATTGGAATTAGGGAGGCCCTCATGGCACTATTAACATACTAATTTCAACAAATCAAATTAGTAGTCACGTCGATGCACTTTAAGAACATAACTTTAACCTTAAATTAAGTCATGTTAGTTTTTCTACTCATAATTATTCACTTAATCATAATTATAATCATCCATAAAGTAATATTTATGTCAATAAAAAATTTAAAATTATCCACAATCATAATCGATAAACTAATAATTATGTCAATAAAAAAATGTAATTAAAATTCAAATTATGAATAAATTTATTTTAAATTTTAATAATATCAATTTCATATTAATTTCTCCATCCTTCATAATTATTTACTTACTCTACGAATTAATAATTCTATATCCTTCATAATCTATAAATTAATAATTATATCAATAAAAAATTAAATTTACTTTATAAAATATGAATATATTTATTTTTAAATTAAATAATATCAAATTTTACACCAATCATAATTATTAATTTTAATTAAAAAAATTAATAATTATGTAATTGAATTTTATAATACACTATAATCATTATGAAAATATAAATAAAATTATTTTTAAATTAAATAATATCAATTTGTGAACCAATCATAATTATTAAATTTAATTAAGAAATTAATAATGATGTGAATGATTTTTTTAATCTACTATAAAAACATGGATGTTTATTCAACAAAATCATTGACCCATTATAACACTTGTGTTTTTAATAGGTTGACCCACTAACACATGGATGTTTGTTTTTATTATAAGATTAGATGGTTTTTTTTGCCTCTTCTAAAACTTACATTTTCTATAGACACATATGGTTTATAAAGACTAGAGATGTTTAAATCTTTTCTTTCAAGAGCTGTTTGAAATTTAATGACAACTTATAAGAAGTGAGTTCCCCAAAATAACTTGTGGGAAGTTCATTGCATCAAAAAAATTGCTTACATTCTATAACCCAATATAAGAAAGATGTGTAATGTATTTCATTAAAGAGATAATCATGATATGACACTAAACCCAATATAATATTGTTTTAAAAGATAAAAATGTAACATTCAAACATATTTTTTCTAAAGAAAAAAATATATGATTTTATTTATAGTAAAAAAAATTAAATAGTCACATGGCATTCAAAAAGGTGTTCAATAATCCTTTAGAAAAAAAAACTCTACATAATTGCCTTTATTTTACTTTCACAACATGATGGTTCTTGTCCCAAAAAAAATTACATAAACAATTATATATATCAACATTCTAATTATTTTTCTCAAAAAGTTACAAAAAATGTTACATATTAAAAGTAAAGTTGTACTCAATCCTCAATTATGATAATTAACATTATTTCTTTATATCCAAGGTGCATGTGTAAAAATTGTAGAGTGACCATCTTGTATAATGGTAGTGATCCAAGTGCCCCAATCCAAGTCCAATATAGTTTTGGAAATGCCATATGCTTTGTTGTTCCTTTATGTGTAGATGTGAGATGAGGAGGTGTGTAAGAAATTTGTCAATTGCATTTGTATATCATCAGAAAGGGGTTGCATGGTTAAATTTCTATTTTGGGCTTCCTTTCTAATCCATTTGATGACCAAGAGAGAGTCACCCAAAATTTGTAATTGTCGGACCCCCAAGTTATTGGGCCAACTGAAGAAGTAATTTAAGTGTCATTAGTTCACATAAATGGTTATAGTTGTACCCAATACTCACTTTGAAGGATATGCAATGGGCAGAGGAGAGATATAAGATTCCTCTTGCACCTCCTTTGGGAAGATTTCCTTGTGACACTCCAACAAAGTAAGCCCAGGGAATATTCTTATTTATTACCTCTTCTATGAGTTCATGTCTAGAATTTTTTTCCTCCACCTATGGGTAAGCATTTAAGATGTTAAGAGACTAAATTGCACATTTGAGAGGGAGGGTCTTCTTGAGAGGATGAGCTTTGATTTTCTTTGTATCATTTCTGGAGTACCAATATATGAAGGATTCTTATGTATTTCCTCCTTCCCATACATTTTTCATTCCTATCATGATGTACACTTCTTTCCAAACCTCTTTAGTAAAGGAATATAACATAATTAGATGTTCTATAGTTTCATCAGCTTGTTTGCATGAGTTGCACCAACCTGGACCACAAAAGTTATTTTTCCAAAGAAATTCCCATGTAGGAGCCATATTGTTTAAAATCAGCCACATAGATTTTATTTTTGGATTGACACTTTAGTTTCCAAATAATTTTCCACCGCCATGCCTACTGGCCCTCCAATACTTCCTCAACAAGTGCTCTATATCCTATCTTAGGCACATATATTCCATAGGGATTGAGATACCAAATCAGTTGATCATCATCTTCTAATATCTTAACATTGTTTTCTTTTAAAACCTTTATGTAAGCCTTCCATTCCTCCACATATTCTCCTCTCACTCCTATTTCCTCCTAGGTGAGCCAATGTTGTTTCCAATCTATAGACCTCTCCCAGTTCACAATTTGTCTAAGAGAGTAAAATCCTTTTATTTATGATCTCCTAGACCAACTGAAAATATAATATGTCCTATTTGAACTTTCTCTCCCTTGCCCACCTTCTAGATCATCCAATTTCCTACCAATTCAAAAGTTGAATTCACAACTTTCCAAATGTTTGAGGAATTATGTAATTGTTTGTCTAGGTTTCTAACCCAATCTTTGATTGTAGTTGGAGAGATATATTTTGCATTGATTACTTGGGAAGCCCAGAGTCATTTTCCCTATACAAGCCTCCAAAAAATTTTGGTAACTAGAACTTTAGAGAAGAGAAATGGATTTATAAGACCCTATCCTCCACTAGCCTTTTAAACAACCAATTTTTTCCATGAGGCCAAAACAAGTCCTTTCATTTTTTTGGTCTCCTGAACATATAAATTTATATCACGATTTCTACCCATGCCAATGAAATATAATAGACTAGTATAGCTTCCAAAGCAACCTTAACAAGAATCATCCTACCCCCTCGAGAGAGCCATCAATTGCACTATGTATTTAGTCTCTTTTTCACCTTGGCAATCAACCATTGCCAATCACATTTTTTATACATATTACGTTTTTTATGGAATCCCAAATACTTTAATCCCTTGTCTAAATCAGCCACCTAGTAGAGGAACAATTGGGAAAAATAACCCCATTCATGTTATGTGATGCCCCACATGGAAGTAGTGGATTTATCACTATTTATAATCATACCAATTGCTTTACAAAATAACTCCAATATATTTTTTAATTTTTCAACTATCATTCCAATACCTTCACAAAAAGGCATAATATCATCCACAAATAAGAGGTGAGTAATGTTACATGCTAGGCCAATGCATATCCCTTTGAAACTACCATGATCTGCAACCTATTTTATTAACCTACTTAGACCTTTGGCTATGAGTAGGAAAAGGAGAGTGAATAGGGGGCAACCCTACCTTAAAGCACGGGGGCTTCACCTCATTGACCAATATCTTATCACTTTCATTCATAAAGAGGTTTTTTTAATTATGAAAAATAGAGTCAATATATTATAGGTATTAGGGGGAGATGTAGGTTACGTGGGGGGTATAAAAAGGGGTATTTGGTAAAAAAAAACGAGATATCTAGTAAAAATAGGGTTTTTTTTATTTGAAAAAAGTATTGGGAGGGGGGTTAAACAAAAGGATTTGGGGAGGTATTTAGAAATATCTAGTGAAATTAGGGGTATTCTTTAATATCCCATGAACGAATGTGTTATGTCATAGGTTCATTGAGTGGAGACCATGTGCCTTAAACCCCTGCTCAATTTGAAGAATAGGGATGTAGCTCCATTAATTAAGATTGCAAAGGACACTAAGGTAATGCAAATCATCACCCAGACCACAAATTAATGGAAGAAACCCAAATTAATAAGCATTAGCCTCATGTATAGCCAACTTACTCTGTCATAAGTTTTAGATAGGTCCACTTTGATGACCATCACTCTTTTTCTTTTGAATTTGATCAAGTGTAGTCTTTCTGCATTATCCCAACTATGTAATGTACCTTGCTAAAAAAAAAATTAAGTTTTCATTCAATTTTCTGATATGGACTTTAATCAAACAGTTTGTATATAAGTTCTTTACCTAGAGATGATTGTTTTGGATACTTGTTAATAATGCAAGGGAAAATATTCCAATCTATACTCATAACTCATCACTCCAAAAATTATATAGTAGTAGTACATGTTTTCATTTCACAATATTTTAACAGCAGTATAAATAAATACTAATTTATGAACCATTCATTAACCAAAGGGTTGTCTACAATTTAGAGAAAAATGTAAAACAAACATATGAAAGATATATAGGTATGTAGAGTGAATTTGTGCAGTTTTTAACATTGTAATAGTTCAGCAACTGATGAATATAAACTCACCCTCAATTTGGAATTAAATATGTCTGCAAAATACTCCAATATTCAACAGAATACTTGGTCACGGAGAGGATAGTGTGACTCAGTAAATGATCTTGTGTCCCAAAGCAATGAATAATGGTGGCCAAGAGCTCGACCCACCAATTTTTACTATGCCTTCACCCACACAGAGATAACCCAGAATAATGAAATACTAATCCCAAGGAAATACATGGCCCGATAGTGTAGGAAACTTGACCCAAAACTGAGATTGGTCACTCAGCAGAAAGGAAATACTCCCAGCAAGGAGAAGTACCTCATCCAGCACCGCAAATCGATTCCAAGGGACCCAGATTCCTCTTACTCAAGGTAAACAACCTCCACTCTCTATTCAGCCTCCTCGAGCATAAAACACCCCACACACAAGCGAACTTGGCCTCTATTGACAAAAATATCAACCACCACAAGAAACTCGGCTACAAAATGATAAAGAACTCGGCCACACTAAAGAACAACGAAGAAACCAAGATGATCTCTTCTCAATGACCAGCTAGGGTGGATAGTCTCACCACTAAAACCAATATTTAAAATCTCCCTTAGGGTTTTCATCCCAAGAGTTCTCAAAGCCACAAAGAGCTCTCTCAAAGAAATTTTAGAAAATGTCAAGTCAAGAATGAGAGAGGGTGCCCTCCTGTACCTTTTTATTCTTTGTTTGACCCTTTTCGACCTTTTTACCTTTTAATAAGTTTAAGTGGTTTTCATCTTCCCAATAGTCACTTAGGCACCCTTTTAATTACTTACTCAATGTCACCCTTTTAAAAATAATTTAATTCTTGCTTTGGTGACATTAATTAATTATTAATTCCATTTTCCCCACTGACTATAGCCTACAGGAATTACTTAGGTTACTTCATCAATTCTCCCGAGAGCTCATTTGGAAAGGGACATTACAAACTACCTCAAGAATTTGTCTCCCCTTTAAGAACCCAAATTGCTCTCCAGAGATTTGTTTTGATATGACCCTTTTAATTCTTTTGTAAATGACTTTTGAGATGATTTTGTAGATACAATTGCATAAGGATATTGGCCTAATTTTTTCAAAAGATGTTGGGTTATCCTATTTTGGAATCAATGTTATAAAGGTAGTGTTGAATGATCCTAACATTTTTCAAATATATCTAGTGGCCTCCACCACCCTTCTTATATTCTCTTCTATAAATTCATAGCACCCCAAGAAGAATTCCATAAGGAGGCCATCTATCCCTAGACTTTTATCCCTTTAGAATTTATTTAATGTTTTTGTGATTCCTCTTTCCCCACTTCTTTCATCAATTCCAAATTGTCCTCATGGTTAACAAAGTTGAGAAATGAGTTGGATAGCCTAATTTCCATAGCTATAGTAGATCAAAAGCCCTCTATAAAAACAACTGAGAAGTAGTTGACTCCTTCTTTAGCAATGTCCTTAAAATTCGTTGCCTAGATATCATTCTCTTAGTAAAATTTCCAAACAAAGTTGATATTTTTCCTTATGTTTGCATATCTATGAAAGAACTTGGTTTTTTCATCACCTACTTGAATCCATATGGGTCTACTCTTAATCCTTCATTATTTCTCTTTTTCTAGCAGTAAGTTACTCTTTTTTTCTTTCAATTGCTTCACCTCCAACTTCTAATCCCCGTTCAAAAACCCAAAAACTTCAATGTTATATAGTGTCTCCAACCCTTCTTCCAAATATATAAGGATCTTTTCAACTTTTCGTTTTTTGTCCTTAGCCCATTAAGTTGTAATCTTTGCCTCTTTCATATTTTTTTTAAATTTTATTGGAGCATATTCCCTTGAGGATGAATTGTATGGTTTCCAACAATATTTTATCTTGTACAAGATCCTCCATCTTCAACCAATTTGGATTTAGTTTGAAGGGATCGATTAGATTTTCTAGTTGTTAGGATATTCAGACACTTAGGAGTTAGTTAAGATCTACTTGGTCTAGTGTGTCATTAGGTAAAAGTGTGTTTCTTTAGTATGCATTTGTAGTTAGGAAATCTAATGGTCACGATATGTTCTCGACATAGAGTGATCTGACGGTTCATATTCTTCTCGATCTTAATGGCCATTGATCTGTGGCTTAAAACCCGATTGGTCCATGATCTCTATTTAAAGAGCATGGAGGGTCATTTTCCGATGATTAATTGTGAGAAAATATCTTGCAAAATATCTCTGTAATATTTTTATTTTGCATTAATAAACTGCTCCAAGTGGTTCCGTTGGTTGGGGTCGTGGATGTTTCCCTGTAGGGGTTTTATCACGTCAAAAAATTGGTGTGTTGATCTTTGATCTGGTTTTTTGAGTGGTTACTGAAGGTATTCAACCTCTTTTGGAATACCTGTGTTGTCGAATATGATATCAGAGCTTGTTTAAAGACTCGTTCATGTTGTAGATCGAGATCGTGAAGCTGAGTTCTCTCATCTCCTTTTTCTGCCATTTTTGTACATTTTTGGGCTAACAGTATTGTCCCATTGTGTCTGGAGCACTCATTTCATTCAGGAATGCTTTTTATTTCACTCGAAAAGGTTTTTGTTTTCCCAATATATGGCCATTTCAACTAGATCTGGAGGTATAAAGCCTGAATAGGCCCTTTTTAAAAATTTTGCATAGTATTATTTCATTTTTATTTTGGTTTTATATTGTTTGTTTCTGGGTTGCTACTCTTTTATATCTGCGTATGTTCCTTTCCCTATTCCCTATGTGATCTTGGAAAATAAAAAACAGATAGGAAAATGTGCATTTTATAGGTAAGCTAACCGAGATCCAACCCTTATTGTCATCGAGAAGCGAAAATTTTTTCTTGTGTGAAAAGAGTTTTTTTTTGCACGATAACAAAAACACCCTCAATCCTCTTACTAAACAATACAATATGTTTTTCTAGCCCACTTGGTTAAAAGTTTCCTTATTAAGTAAGAGGTCTTGAGTTCAAGTCTCTCTTTTTGTTACTTTTTTTGAAAAAGTTCATACTGTTGGCAAATGTTTAACAAGCAGTATATGCTTATCATTGATGGTAAGTACAATAGTAAAGATGGCATGAGTACATGAAGAATGTAACAGATGGGCATCAGAAGAATTTTAGGAAGATGTTGCGGAGAAAGCTTGATAAGTTCAGAAGAGATAGTGCAGAGGATTGTTGGCAGGTTTAGCAGGCAAAGTGAGCTTGTCATTGATGGCAGGATCAAAGTGTGCATCGATGGAAAAACAGGAACAAAGTAATCTCAGGAGGAATTAGCACAGAGTCAAATGCAGTGCGTAGGTGTGCACCAGGGATGAGGTTAACTCATTGCTAAAGCTCAAGAGAGATAGTGTACTCAGGATCACAGGCGGATCAAAGGTCGAGGCCTTTGACACTTAGAAATTCTTCTAAGTAAGGAGGATGTGTAAGCTTGGGTAGAGAAGCGACATTGATCGTTGGATCCCATTCACAATTCCTGATGACCATCAGATCTGCATCCAGACAGGAGGAGCGCAAAGATGGAGGACAGATCTTAGGCGTCAGATCTGAGCGTAAGATCCGACCATCGTTGGATCAGGAAGAACCTACACGTTCTTTAAAGTGCAAGGAGTAGCGGGCTCACAAAATCCCGAAAGGAGGATCGTCCATCTTCAAGAAGGACACATGGACACAGATCAGCATTTTGCTGACTGGAAAGTCAAAGTTTAGAAATGCTCCAACCTTTCACCTCTCGAAATCGCGATACACGAAATCGCGAAATCATCTCAGCCGTCATATCAAGGTGGCGATCTGGACCGTCGATCCAACTCCATTTTGGAGTTTCGCGGATCGGGAGTTGGAGATGTAAAAGAACATTCACCACAGGAATGTCAAAATCGTGATATGCGAAATCGTGATTTAATCGTAGCCGTCAGATCAAGTGTTGATCGGGACCGTTGATCCCACGCCATTTCGGGGTTTCACAAATCGCAAATTGGAGAGGAAAGAAACAATACCACAGGAATGTCGAATTTGAAATAGTGAAATGATCTAAGCCGTCAGATCAAGTTTTGATGTGGATCGTTGATCCAACCCCATTTCGGGGTTTCGGATACCGAAAGTTAGAGTATCGAAACACTTCGCAACAAGAATGTCGAAATCACGATATGAGAAATCGCAATATGATCTGAGCCATTGAATCAAGATCAGATCTGGACCATCGAATCATAGGAAAAGTGGCAAGCGATTAGAATTTCGCTGACTTGGAGTCAACAGAGCATGGTGTGGAAACTCGTGAGATGCGAGATCGCGATAAGATCTGGACCGTCGGATCTATGGATATTTCAACTGTCGATCAAACTCGATGAAGTTTATAAACTCGCAAAATATGAAGCGCCTTTTTGCACAGACTGTGGTCACCGTCGGTGGTCATGAGAAGGGAAGGAGTCAGTTTAGATAAGCTCCATTTCGGGGTTTCAGGGATCGCGACTTCGAGAGTCAAGATGCCTCATCTCCAGATTCACGAAATGCGAAAGCACAAAAGCTCTTTATGCATAAGCGCGTGGTCATAGCCATTGGGCACATCGATGGAAGATGGAGGAAGAATCTAGAGGTGTTAAGCTTCGCCATAGGGATCCCGAAATGCCGAAGTATGAAATGGTGAAGTAAACGCAAGTTTCTATGAATTCAATCCAATGGTGCAAGTGAAGTTGAACAAGATCGGAGGGCTATTGTTGCACCTCATAGTGTAACTGCTAGAAACCATTGATGGTTTCTGTCAGAAGATTCGAAGAGACTTCTGTGTGATCGCCAGAGGAGCTGAAGAGTCTCCAGGCTTCTTCCAGTGAATGAAGACTATTCTTAGAGGGGATTGACAGATGGATGAGCATTGAAGTCTGTAACTGAAACAGAAGGCATAAGCTCGACTGTGCCAGAGAAGACGAGGAGTCTCAACTGCCAGAGAGGCTAAGGAATCTCAGTAGAACACCTAGTGATGCTGGACATGTGATGGGAACCACCAGAGAAGCTGAAGAGTTGCGATGATCAAGCAGATCACTAGAGAGGTGGAGGAGATCGGCATGGTGAGAGGATGCAGAGGATTGCGCACATTGGATGCACAAGGTGCACAGAAGCTATAAGTACAGGGCACAGAGAAGAGATGATGTTGTTGTTGTTGTTGTTGATGGTGTTGGTGTGGTGGTTGTTGTTGTTGAGAGTGATTCATGAGTAAAGAAGGAGGAGAGTGCAGCAACTGAATTGAACAGAAGAGGAACTGTGCAGTGAATGGACATGGCACACAAAGCATAAAAAGTAGAAGAACAAACAGCGCAAGTCATGTGTGCAGGAAGGCAGTGAGGCAGATAGAGCAACGAAATGCAGTAGAACAGTGATGAGTCTGGTAAGCCATTGTTGAACATTATATCATTGTAATAAGTTTCAGTAGCAAAGATTTATAGTTCAGGGTGGAAGGGAGGTTCTAGGGAGGACTGTTGTCCTCATAAGTTCAAGTGGGTGCTTGAACACAGGGAGTTGTAGCTTCCATCTGGTTGCAGCCAGAGAAACCAGGGTGGCAGGGTGGTGCAAGGGAGAACTCTTGTTCTCTGTTATACAGGTTGGTGC
>ML778485.1:236137-253612 GCA_009831015.1 Picea engelmannii | reverse complement strand
AAAACCAGCCTTAAGAAGAAATTTGAAATGACAGACTTAGGTTTTTTGCACTATTTCCTTGGCCTCCAAGTTTTGCAAACCAATGAAGGAATTTTTCTTTCCCAATCTAAGTATTCGTGTGACCTTCTTCATCGCTTTCACATGGACAATTGTAAACCAACCCCTTCTCCCTTCCAGTCTGGAGTCAAGCTTGTTGCCACCTGTACTTCTCCCGAAGTTGAAGCCACCTTGTATCGTCAATTAGTTGGTAGCCTATTATACTTGACTCATACCCGTCCTGATCTTTCCTTTGTTGTTGGTCTTGTTTCTCGGTCTATGCAAACACCCCATGAAAGCCATTGGAAAGTAGCTAAAAGGATACTTCTCTATGTCCCTGGTACAGTTCAGTTCGGGATACATTACAGTTCATGGGAGGCTCCTTTATTGGTTGGTTTCACTGATTTATATTGGGTCAACAACCCTGATGATTGGAAGTCTACTGTAGGTTATGTTTTCAGCCTTGGTTCAAGACCTGACACTTGGTGCTATAAGAAACAACAGGCTATTGAAATTTCTTCAGTAGAAGCAGAGTACCAAGTAGCAATAAATGCAAGTTAGGAAGCCTTATGGCCTCGACAGATTCTTTTAGAGTTTGGATTCCAGTAGCAGCATCCGACCATCCTTTGGTGCAACAATCAGAGTGCCATTAAGCTCGCCAAATACCCATTTCAACATCAGTGCAGCAAACACATCAAGCTACACATGCACTTCATTAGAAAGCTCATTTGTGATCAAGTTATTGAAGTGCTCTTTTTCCCTATACAAGATCAAGTTGCAGACATTTTCACAAAGTCTCTTACAGAAGCGAAGTTTTCCAAACTTCGATATATGTTAGGAGTTCAAGAAGTTTTCATCAAGGGGGGATAGGCTCTAATTCCTCCTTCTTTCTCCTATTGTGTCACTATTGTAAATCCTTCAATCTTATCCCAAGTTGTTCTTAAGGAGGGATGTTAGGATATTTAGACACTTAGGAGTTAGTTAATATCTACTTGGTCTAATGTGTCGTTAGGTAAAAGTGTGTTTCTTTAGTATGCATTTATAGTTAGGAAATCTGACGGCCACTATATGTTCTCGACATAGATTGATCTGACGGTTCATATTCTCCTAGATCTTAATAGCCATTGATTTGTGGCTTAGCACCCAATTGGTCCATGATCTCTATTTAAAAATCATGGAGGGTCATTTGTCAATGATCGATTGTGAGAAACTCTCTTGTAAAATATCTCTGTAATATTTTTCTTGTTCATTAATAAACTACTCCAAGTGGTCACGTTGGCTGGGGTCATGGATGTCTCCTCGTAGGGGTTTTACCATGTCAAAACATCAGTGTGTTGATCTTTGATCTGTTTGTGTGAGTGGTTACTGAAGGTGTTCATCCTCTGTTGGAATACTTGTGTTGTCAAACACTAGTGTCGAAGCTACTTCAAGTACAAATGGACAATGGTCAGAACCTCCTCCCAAGGTGACCCATTGTTTCACACGGGTAACTTCATCTTGGAAGCCTTCAGAGATTAAAAATCATTCTAATCTCTTTTTGATTCTATCGTCCCATGTTCTTTTTTTTCTCTAGCTGGGAGAAAACTTTTTTGGTTCTATTTCTAGTAGGCCCCCTTCCTCTAATTTCCTTAAAAATTGTCCTACAAGGTAATCTATTTGAGTTGCCAGACCCTAGATTTCATATGCTCCTAAAGTGAATTTAAGGTCTCCCCCTATCACCACCATACCAGTCTATATGAATTCTAATTTGAAAATCATGTCCCAACACTCTACCTTGTCCAAGTATGGACCATAAACATTTAGAACAAATATGTATTTCCCCATATCCATGGAGAAGAGGGAAACCCCTAGTCTTGACTTAAAACCTAGGAGATAGTTAGGATGAAGGAGCACCTTTTCCAACCAATTATGTTCCCACCAGATCTTCCAATGGAATCAATATAGTTGAACTCCAACCCACTCAAAGATTTGGAAAGTTCCTAAAAAAAATTCGCTCCATCTATCATAATTTCCTGAAGCATGATAATAGAGGTTTTTAAGGACTCTATTAGCCTCTTTATAGCCAATTTATTAGAGGGATTGGCCAACCCTAGATATTTTAGTGTTAGAAAGATCATCTGAGAGCCTCTCAAAGGGGAATTTTCTCTAAGGGTCCCTATCAATGAAATTTACTTCCCACTTTTTATCTTATAGGATGTTTGTTTTTGTGCTATGGACAAATGAGACTTCCTCCCTCTTTGGTTAGGATTTTTTCCTTTCTCATCAAATGACCCTAACCCCTCTACCACTTTCCCAAGGAAGTCACATGTTCCTTTTCCTCTAGGTATAAAGTTGTATTTGGAGGATTCCTAGGGCACAAAATATTGGAAAGGATCTCATGCCTCTATTCCTTGTCTAGGGGAAGCAGATGTCCCTACCTGAACAATGTCTTCTACCAAAGGGATTTCAATTCAATTAAAGTAATAAGTGTTGATGAAATAGATTTTTTGATGCCAAATAAACCTGGCAAGAATTCACTAATAGATTATATCCCTTTAGTTATACTTATATCCCCCAAGATCTAAATAAATAAATAAATGTGGATTTTCTTTTGCAAGGGGAGGGTTTCTAAGGTGACTTACCCAAAGTAATATTTCCAAATTTGTTATCACTAACCACATCCAAGATGTATTCCTTGTTTACATATAAGACCATCAGTTTCTCCTCTGGTTCTAGTGGTAAAATTGAAGGTTTCTAGCTAGCCCTTTTATTTCCAATTTCCTCATGACCTCTCTGAAAGTTAGGGTTTCCACCAATTTGACCCCCATCTCCTTTGGATAAGTTTTTTGTATCCACACCTTCCTCTAATAAGGGTATGAGAATTATGTTGCTAAATTCCCATGGCTATGGAATCTTCCACACTTAAAGACAATTCCTTCATAGTCCAAAGTGAGTTTTTAATGGTATGTTTTGTGCTTAGTAATTATTTCCTTTAACAATCCCTTGGTTGTCTCTAAACCCACTAGAATTATTCCCATTCCATGGTATCCTATATCTTGAAAGGAGTATTCAACTTCATAGTTTGCTTCGATAGTATTCCCAATTTCTTTGAACACCTCCATAGACCATAAAACCAAAGGAAGACCTGAAATGTGAACCCAGACTGAAAGGATATCGACTTGCACAATTCTAGCATCAAAGTCCACATGCCATTTTTTCAATAATAAATTTTGAGAATCCTACTTTGCATCTTCTGTGTAGAATATTGTTTACCTCAGCCATCGATTTGAACACCCAAATTGGCCACCCTTTTTCCAAAGTCATAATACAGGGAGGATATTTGACCATGGGTTCAAACTTTACCTTGGTCCACTCCTTGAGGCTATCCCACTTCATATTTTTCCCAAGAAACTAATAGATAACCACCCATTCTTCTAGTTCCATCAAGTCATTGAGCCTGGTTTTGGCCCTTAATTTTAGGCTAACCATTTCTTCCATATTTTTGATACATTTTTGTTTCTTGAGTCTCCTTTCTCCTTCTGAACAAGGGTTCCACTAGTTCCTTACTTCAAATATAGTGGAGCTAGTCATAAAGGAAAGATATAAATACTTCATGCTGAAACCTCTCTGGTTTTGTTGCAACCAAGCCAAAATGATTGCAAAACAAAAATGAAAACTCCCCATTGAAATTCAAATCCTTTTCATCGGTAATAGTACATTTTTATGGTGAATAAATGCAGACCCCCCTTCTCTCCTAAGGGTTCTGTGACCTCCTGATCTAGGATCGATCAAGATACTGAGTCTGATTTACTCTCTGAGTCTCTACTAGACCCCAAACCCACTTACACAGGTCCTTTTCCCCAAATGCGCAGGCCGCCTGAGACCTGCGGCTTCTCTCCCAAGCGTTGTTCGAACCTCAACGCCAAATGGGCACTAGATCCTCTCTACTAATCCCTTTCTCCCTTGTGACCACTAGCGGTGACCATGCGCTCGAGCGAAAGATGCCTCTCAATTTCGCATTTCACGACCCTGGGAGTGCTTCTACCTTCATTCACTCGATAGCCGAAATCGCGATGAGCCAAGATCTATGGTCCAGATCTTCCCTTGATCGACAGTTGCGATCAAGTCAGTGTTTCACAACTTCGGAGTTCCCTTGCCTCCATTCTCCCAATAGATGAAATCGTGATGACTCGAGATATACGGCTCAAATATTCCCTTGGTCAACAGTTGCAATCAAATCGATGTTTCGCGCTTCACGACTTTGGAGTCTCCTTGCCTTCATTCTCTTGATAGTCGAAATCATGATGGCACTAGATCAATTGTCTAGGTCTCTCCTCAGAACTGATGGTCACGATGATTTCGGAACTTTGCATTTCACGAATTTGAAAGACTTGTCACCTTCAATTCTTCGATCCCCGAAATGTCGATATTTCACCCTAGACAATCAACGGTCCAGATCTCTCCTGGATCCAACGACTCAGATCAAGTCATGGATTTGGGCTTCGTGAATTCTTAGTGTTCTACCCAACTGGCATCTTCTATTGGGTTTCCCTTCCACTTGACCAGATATTCAAAATAGTTCTTCCTCCTTGTCTTTTTGCCAATCCTCTGATCCACGATCTTCTCCATTTGTGGCTTCTCTGCTACAGACATTTGTTTCTCCCACTAGATCTTCTCTTGATCTTCTGACCCCTCTATGTCATCTTTCTTGTAAGGATACAGGTCTAAAAAATTGAATATGGGTGATATGCCCACACCATCTAGAAACTCAATATTGTAGGTGTTTGCATCAAACTTCCTCAATATCTTACATGGTCCTATCTTTTTCATCTTTAACTTGTTATATGTTCCCCTAGGGAACCTCTCTTTTCTGAGATGTGCCAGAACCTGATCTCCTACTTCAAATTGAATTTCTATACAATGTTGATCAGCTTTGTGCTTGTACTCATGGTTAGAACTATGCAACTGTCCTCTGATCTGGCTATGGAGCCTCTACATTTCTGCAGCAAAATCTTCTTCTCCAACGCTCCTGATCTCACTCTGTTCCAAGTCTCTCAACTCAGATACTCCCCTGGGTTTCATTCCATATGATATTTGGAATGGTATCTTTCCATTGCTCGTGTTTGGTGAGTCATTGTATGCAAATTATGCTTGTGGAAGAATTTGATCCCACTTACTATGGTGCTCAGTGACCAGACTCCTCAATAAGTTTCCCAAACTTCTTTTCACCATCTCAATCTGTCTATCTTTCTGAAGGTGATAAGTTGAGTTGAAGGAAAAATATGTCCCCAACTTCTTCCACAGTGTTCTCCAAAAGTGACCAACAAATTTTGTGTCTATGTCCGAGACAATGCTTCTAGGTAGGCCATGAAGTCTTACAACTTCCTTGAAAAACATATTTTCAACATTTGTTGCATCACTAGTCTTCTAGCATGGGATAAAATGTGCCATCTTTGAAAATATATCCAACACCATAAATATGGAATCAAATCCTCTTTGCATCCTTGGCAGTCCTAATATGAAATCCATGGTTATTGTATCCCACGGCCTCTCTGGTATTGGCAATGGTTGATACAATCCAGTGTTCTATATTTTTTCTTTTGCATGCTAGCAGATTCTACATCTATTCACAAACTTTATCACCTTTGTTCTCATCCCTGGCCAATAGTATGAATTGCTCAACTGCACAAACATTTTATCATGGCCAAAATTTCCATCCAATCCTCCACTACGCTTTTCTTTCAAAAGGTTATCCCTCATTGAGCATTTTGGTATGCACAACTAATTTCCTTTGAACAGAAATCCCTCTTATATCATGTACTCTGTCCACTGGCTTCTATCTCTCAGCACAGAATTTACACATGCTTTGTATGCTTCCTTGAAATCTACATCATCACAATACATGTCCTTAAGGTGTTCAAACCCCAAGGTCTTCACCTGAAATTCCTGCAGAATCAAACATCTCCTGCTTAATGCATCAACAACTTTGTTATGATTTCCAGCAATATGTTTGATGACAAAAGTAAAATTATGCATAAACTCAACCCATTTCGCATGCCTCTGATTCATTTTTTCCTGCCTGGTTATGAATTCCAAAGCCTGGTTATCGCTATACAAGACAAATTCATGTGGGACAAGATAATGTCTCCATTTCTTCAAGGCTTGAATTATGGCATAAAACTCCTTGTCATATGTGGAGTGTTTTCTCTTGGTCTCATTCAGCTTCTCACTGAAATAGGAAACATGTCTATTGTCTTGACTCAAAACTTATCCTATTGCAACTCCACTTGCATCACATATCACTTGAAATGTCTTTTCAAAATTTCGCAAGACCATAATTGGTTGTTCTGTTATTTTCTCCTTCAGTATATTGAAGCCCCTTTTGGCCTCCTCTGTCCATTTAAAAGACTTGTGCTTCTTCTTCATTGTATACATCATTGGTGCACAAATTTCAATGAAGTCTTTGATGAACTTCCTATAGAAGCTTGCTAATCCATGGAAGTTCCTTGCCTCAAACATACTCCTTGGTGATGGCCATTCTTTGATCACTTTCACCTTCTCTAGATCCATATTTAGTTCATTGGAAGAGATCACAAAACCCAAGTAAATGAGTTATGTCTTCACAAAAGAGGACTTCTTCAGATTTATCAATAGCTTCTCTTGTTGTAGCCTCCTCATCACTAATGTTAGGTTCCTCAACTGCTCTTCTTTAGTCCTGCTAAATATCAATATATCATCCAGATACACAACCAAAAACTTGCCAATGAAATCTTTCAGTATTTCATTCATCGGCCTCATAAAAGTACTGGGGGAATTTGTTAAGAAAAATGTCATAACAAGCCACTCATACAGACCTTCATTTTTCTTAAAGGATGTTTTCCACTCATCACCTTCTCTCATTATGAGCTGGTGATATCCACTTTTCAAATATATTTTAGAAAAGAAATTTGATCCACTTAAACAGTCCATTAAATCATCCATTCTTGGTAAATGAAATTTATACCTGATGGTGATCTTGTTAATGGCTCTTGAGTCTATACACATTCTCCATCCTCCATATTTCTTTGGAATTAACATAGTTTGTAGCACCACCTTTCGGTTTTCGAGGCCTAATTGCTCTTTAATAGAACTATAACACAACTTTGTACATATCTCATATCAACATTATAGTAATAACATGCATTTAATCAAGAAATTCAATTAAACTAAGAGTAAACATAAGATTTACTGCTATAATCAGCAATCAACAGTATTAACATTAAATTGATATACACAGCGGAATACATGAATAAACATCATTTGATACTTATCTTCGAAACAGTGGTAGATTCCACCAACCACGTGCAGGCCTTCCATGAACCTCCCAGCCTTAGACTGCACTGCTCATCAGCTCAACAGTGGGTCACCCCCGAGTTGGGACTAAGCTCCACCCCAAGGCAAGGAATCCTAGGCTAGGCTAAGGTTACAGGGAAAACAGCACAGAAAACCAGAAGGATTCTTCCCAAGATGCCATCTTACACCCACTACTACCAGACTCTCATTCCCCACATGCATGTTCTGCCCGGGAGTATACACCTTCACAAGCATAGTCCATCAGTGCTAACCTCCTTCTCTGGGTCTCAACAACAGGTCTGATCAGGAAGTCTCGGAGCCTGAAGCTGGTGCTGGACACTCTCTGGAAGAAACCACTTCCCAGCAAACTCTCTCACCTGGAGAGAATTGCTCAAGGGCCTGACAACCTACCTCTTCCAAAAACAGTCACCTTCCTCACCTAGAGAGAGGTCATACACAGGCTCAATCAAAACTTGCACTGGCCAACAAGCCACGCGCAGTCCAGCTCTGCGTGGCCACCACCGCCAATTGGAACAACAAATACGGGCTTCCCAAATAGGCTTAGCAATGGCGCAAGGTCTCACAGTGTTGGTTCTTGGGAATGTGTGACAAACAATCCACACAGGGAATGACACAGGTTCCATGGCTCAGAATGGAGAGGGTGAACCCGACCTTTTCAGAAACAAACACAGGCTTCTCGCCTTTCAGAACAAAGGATATACATGGTTTTTCGGAGCCAAACATAGGCTTTTCGGCTCACAGGGAAGCATGAGGGTTCTCTGCAAAGCTCAGGTCGGTCGTACTGCTCAGAGCTCCATACACGCTCAAGAAATTGGGTGGAATGGACGAGGAACCCCTCTCATGGCTCATCTTGGTCATTTTACCCGCATGCACTAGGGTTGACACTTGTCACCCATGGAACTGCATGCGTTCCATTTAGCATGCATTCCTTCCCATTTGGCAGTCCTTCGGCCTTCCCTAAGAACTTAAGATAAAATGTCACATTCACATAATTCATGTGGCTTTTTGGAATAATAATAAAATATTATTGCCAAGGCTTAAGCCCCTAAGCTTAGCCCTTAGGCTCAACACTTAGCCCTTGAACCTTCTTCCCACCTTCCAGCCCCTAATTCCTTGCCCACTATGTGGAAGATCAGTCCCCCATCACTCATTCATCATGGTCGGTCTGCACAGGGCGATGTATATATTTATTAATGTGTTGCATACATACAAGTACAAAATTAGGCCCTTGGCCTCCAACCCTTAGGCTCTCTGGCCTAACAATCGCATAATCCTACTGGCTTATACAAACTTGGCTCACCAACCTATAACACATATTTACAATTCATTTCATACATCATATTTACAACTAGGCTTGGCCTTGGGGATATTACAATCCCCCTCCCTTATTTCTACACTGTCCTTAGTGCAACTTACACAGCATCTGCAAGCTTTTCAAAAAAATTCAAAAAGATGTGGGTACTCTGCCTGCATAACATTTGCATGCTCCCATGTCGCGTCCTCAAGACCGTACCAGGTCCACTAGACCTTTACAAGCTCTATAGTTCGATTCCGGAGCTGTTTGTTTTTCTTGTCCAATATGCGCACAGGATGCACTTGCAGAACACCTTCTGGTTCCACCTGAATCACATTCCAATCGATAACATGATTAGCATTAGGTATATATCTCTTAAGAAGTGAAACATGAAATACATTATGTATAGTCATAGATGCAGGTAATGCAAGCATGTATGCAACTGGCCCAATCCTTTCCAAGATCTCAAATGGCCCACAAAATCTCGTTGCTAACTTGGCGCAACTTCCCAACTTCAGGGAACTCCTGTTAGTTTTCACTTTCAGGAAAACATGGTCACCCACTTTGAATTCTCTGTGGTTTCTATTACTATCAGCGTAACTTTTCTGCCTATCCTGGGTAGCTTTTAGATTCTGTTTAATTCTTATCATTTGGTCTTCCATCTCTTTGAGCAGTTCAGGCCCAACTACTGCTCTGTCTACTGGATTATCCTAGCTCACTGGAGTGATGCACTTTCTTCCATAAAGTGCTTCGAATGGGCTCATCTTCAACGATGCATGATACCCATTATTGTAGGCAAATTCTATAAAATGCAGGTAGTCTTCCCACCTTGATGATTTATCCATCACATACATTCTCAGTATGTCTTTTATTACTCTGTTCACTCTCTCTGTCTATCCATCAGACTCGGGATGATACGCTGTACTAAAGTTCAGATTCGTTCTGAATCCCTTAAACAATCCCTTCCAGAAATTTGAGGTGAATTTTGGGTCCCTATCAGACACAATTGTCTTAGGAATTCCATGCAAGCATGCTTTTAAAAATATATCAGCAACATCAGTTGCTCTATGTGTGGTTTTTAGTGGAATAAAATGGGCAACTTTTGTAAGCTTGTCCACCACCACCATGATTGAATCATGATGCTTGCTTGTTCTAGGTAGTCCAGTGATAAAATCCATTGTTACCACGTCCCATTTCCACTCAGGAATGGGTAAAGGCTACAGCAACCCTGTTGGGTGCCTATGCTCAACCTTAACCTTCTGGCACTCCATACATATGGCGATGTATTCAGCGATTCCCTTCTTCAAACCTGGCCAAAAGTAATGGCTTTTGACTACTGCCACAGTTTTCTAGTATCTGGGATGCCCAGCATAAGCCATGTTATGCATTTCTTTCAGAATTTCCAGCTTCAAATCTCGGACATTGGGTACATACACTCTGTTTTTATACAAAAGTAAGCCATCAATTCCCAAGGTGTAACTTCCCTGGATCTATGGTCTCTCACATTGTTGTAGCTTTGCTATCAGACCTCTGTACTGCAAATCAACATTTGCAGCTTCCAAAATTCTATCCTTAATCTCAGTCCTGTACATGCTAATGGTTGTAGCATGTAATTTGTGCACTTTTATTCTAAGTGCATCAGCCACCTTATTTTCTTTCCCTTTGATATGCTTGATATCAAAGTCATATTCACACAGAAACTCCAGCCATATGGTTTTCCTGGCATTTAAAGTTGGTTGATCAAATAAATACTTCAGACCATTGTGGTCTATTCTTAATTCAAATCTCCTTCCCATGAGGTGATGTCTCCATTTCCTCAATGCGTGGACGATTGTTTCCATCTCTAAATCGTGAGTGGCATAATTCCTTTCTTGCTCTTTCAGCTTTCAGGACTCATAACAAATTACAAATCCCTCTTGGCTGAGAAATCCTCCCAGCCCCTCCTTACATGCATCTGTGCACACCACGAAATTCATATTTGGATCTGCAATCTTCAGGATTGGAGCGTTGGTTAGCAGTTGCTTCAATCGCCGGAAATTTCTCTCACACTCTTCAATCCACTGAAACTTCTTCTCCTTCCTTTGCAAGGAAGTGATAGGGTGAGATATCTTTGAGAATCTGGCTATAAACCTTCTGTAGTAGCCTGCTAGACCCATAAAATATCTAACTTCTGCCACATTCCTTGGCATTGACCATTCTCGGACGGCCTCAACTTTTTCAGGATCCACAGCAATCCCCTCTTCTAAAATAATATGTCCCAAGTAATGGATCTGCCTTTGATAAAATGAGCACTTGCTCAGCTTGGCGTATAGTTGGTGTTCTCTCAACACTTGCAGCACCATTCTTAGGTGTTGCTCATGCTCTTCCTCTGACTTGGAATACACCAAGATGTCTTCCAGGAAGACTATGACAAATTTGTCTAAATAGTCCCTGAATACACCATTCATTAAGCACATGAAAACAGCAGGTGTGTTTGACAGTCCAAACAGCACCACTGTGAATTCATAATGATTGTACCTTGTTCTAAGGCGGTCTTGCTGATGTCCTCCTCATTTATTCTCATTTGGTGATATCCTGATCGGAGATCTATTTTTGAAAATATTTTCGCATCCTTCAACTGATCAAAAATATCATCGATCCTTGGCAGAGGATACTTGTTCTTGACAGTTATCTTATTCAACTGTCAGAAATCAATGCACAGCCTTAACATCCCATATTTATTCTTCATGAATAGGACCGGCACCCCAAGGTGACATGCTGGGGCAAATGTATCCCTTCTTTAGTAGCTCTTCGAGCTGCAATTGCAACTACTTTAACTCTGGCATACTCATTCTATAAGGAGCCTTTGAAACTGGAGCTGCTCCAGGCATCAAATTTATACAAAAATCGATGTCCCTCTTCGGAGGTAGTCCAGGTACCTCCTGAAATACGTCCTTGAACTCTGTGAGTACCTCATGGTATTCCAGATTTGAGACTACATCACTGGATGCTTCTTCCACACGGGATGCAAATAACTAACATCCTTTCCTGTAACACTTCTTCAGCTGCATGTCTGAGATTTCTCTAACAGCCGTGGCTCTGGGAATTCCTTGGACTGTTACCTAATTTCCCTCTTCATCCAAGCATGTGAACTTCTTGTTACGACAGTCCAGAAGGGCACGGTGTTGGTCCAACCAATCCATCCCAATTAAGCAGTCATAAGAGCCTAAAGGAAGAATATTCAATTCATCCTTAGTGCTCAATCCTTTCATGTCCACTGAATAGGACTTAACCAATTCAGTGACCTTCCTTTTGGTTCCTGTGGCTAACTTCACTAGCCAAGACTTTTCATGTTTGCTCCTAGATAAACGCTATCCCCTGAATCAATTAAAATAATTAGTGGTCGGTTGTTAATCATACCTTCCACTTCAATCATGTGCGATTGAAATTATGCTTGCTTGTTGTCCAGGGCTGCGTAGATCCTTGGCATTTTGTGGCCCATATCCTCCATTGTTTCATCTTGCTGAACAGTATGAACAGTTCTCGCTTTACCATTTTTATGGGGACAATCTTTGTACTTGTGGTTTCCTTTACAACCCCAACACTGAATGGGCGTTTGTCTCTGTCTTTGTGCTCCCTCTTCAATCATTCTCAACTCTCTAAACGATGGTTGTCCCTGAAGACTGTTTCTGAAAAAGGAAGGCTTGTTTCCCTTCTGCCTATGTTCCTTCTTAAACTTCCTCTGATCATTCCAAGCCTTCTGAAGGATAGGCCTTTCTCCTTGCTATTCATACAAGCATTTCGCCCTTCTTATTGTTTCTTCCATAGTCTTAAGATCGTCATACTGAATCTTGTCACCCATGGAAGGTGGCAATCCACTCAGATATCTCTGAATCTTGATAGCCTCGTCTTTGATGAATGGAACATACTTCAGTAGTTCCAGAAAACTTTGTTCATACTCACCAATAGTCATGTTTCCTAGCTTGAGTTCGAAGAACTCCTTCATCTTTCTGCCATAGTATCTTTTAGTCAGGTATTTCTTTTCGAAATACCTCTTAAATTCCTTCCAAGTGACTTCTTTCTCTCTAATGTGTTGCACCTGCACAAACTGATCCCACCACATGGATGCTTTTCCTTTCATTTGATACATTGCAATTCTTCCTTCTGCATGGGTGGAATAATTCTGCAGTTGGAAATATTTCCTCATGCCAAGCAACCATGTCTCGGCATATTCCTCCTTCTTATATTCTCCATCGAATGTTGGAGGCTTAATCTTGTTCATCTCCCCTTTCAATTCATCCTTTCCAGATTTTTGGTGTTTTATGGTAGGGGACGAACTTGAACTACTATGTGTTTCCTTTCCAGAATGCTTTAGGGAGAGACGGTAATGTCTGCTACCACTCCTCGATCTTCTTCTCCTCTCAGGGTTTCTAACACTTCCTGATCTGCTTATGTCACTTTATTTTTCTAATTTCTTTTCTATTATTTCCAGTCTCTTCAACATTTTCAAGTTGAATTCACCCTGCCGATCCTTGACTTTCATGAGCTTTCAGCTATTAGCTCGACGTGCCTGTGTAATGTACCCACTACCATAATCAAATTTTTCATTGCTTTCTGCAGAATCAGAGCCCTCAAAATATCTATGGAGGCCTAGCGTAAGCTAGCTCTTTCTCTGTCTACTCCCATGTGATCATGGGTCATGATCACAGGTCAAATAACCATGGCGCCTCTCAGTAATTCACGACTCGGCGCTAAAGAAATGTCGAATTTTTTGGCTCTGCAACCACCGAACCCCGACAGGACTAGCGACTGGCCAATAGGGACGAATCCCAATGGGGTTAGCGAATGGCCAATAGGAACGGGCCCTGTCGCACAGATGAGTGGAGTATAGGTGGCAAGAGGGAAGCATGACATGGTGGGCGACGTGACAAGAGACGGGTCCCACTTCACACGCCACACCATTCCGGACCCCCCCCCATTAAAGGCAGAATGGAAAGGGGGGTCCAGAATGAAGCCTGAGCACCGTTGATCAAGGCAAATAAATCCTGACCGTTCAAGAGTTGCGCGTTCGATTCTGGACCCCCTCCTCACCGCTAAAGGCAGAACAGCAAGGGGGCTCCAGAATGAAGCCTCAGTCATAGATCTGGGCGGGTGGACTCTGGTCGTCCAGATCTGCTCACCACTTACTCTAAGGCACATTCGTGCCCCAACTTAAAGTCAACATCTCTTCCTCACATCTGACGGTCATTATAGACCCTGAGATCCTCCGAAAGAATCTCGTCTGTTCATCGGGACTTATCATCACGAGAGTCCAAACTCTCGACCAAGGGACTCCCGAATCCTCGATCCCCGGTTTCCCAATGTGGTCAATATCTCAACACGTAGCCTCCTTAAATCAAACGGTCCAGATTTGTCTCAGGGTTTCCACCATGGAAAGTCCCGATCTCTCATCACCAGAACTCCCGAGTTTGCGATTCTTGATTTCCCAAAATGGGAAATCTCACAAAACGTGGCCTCCTTAAATCGGATGGTCCAGATCTGTCTCGGGGTTTCCACCATGGAAAGTCCCAATCTCTCATCACCAGAACTCCCGAGTTCGCGATTCCTGATTTCCTGAAATGGGAAATCTCACGACACGTGGCCTCCTTAAATCGGATGGTCCAGATCTATTTTGGGGATTTCGCCCCTATTCACTGGGGGTTTAACCCTCGGGTATCTCCTGACAGATCCAACGGTTGTCGGGTTTTCTAGCCGAGATCTGACGGCTCAGACAGGTTCCTAACTTGTGCATTCTCCCACGACTTCCTGGACATGGAAAAATCAATAGTCCAGATGTTCTCATGGACCTTGGGGATCTACGATCCCGATATCTTCGCTACCCACGAAGAAATAGAAAGACAAAGTGGTAAGGCATTTAACACCCTACTTTCTCCTACCAATCTAATGGTCATGTGTGACCACAGATTTCCCGATGGGATCTCATCCGTCGATCAACACATATTCAGGGTTAAGGCGCTTATCACTTCAATTTCTTCTTCTGATCTGACGGTCATGAGTGACCATCGATCTCCCGATGGGATCTCGTCCATCGATTCGATACTTATCAGGGATTTCTTAAGGCCTTGCGCCTTCACGTCCTTTTTCCAGGTCCTTGATGGGATTTTCGAGAAGGGTATCTCTATGGGGAGGTTTACCCAGGGTACTATCTGAGGCAGATAAGGGTATCGCTCTCCCGAGAACCAGACGTGAAGTCTGAATTAGATCAGTACGCACATAAATAATGATTTATGAGAACATAATCCATATGTAGTCTTTCCATATAAACATACAACTACCAGTATTGATCAAGACACCATACAGACATTCTTATAATGAAATCATTCACAATTTCACAACTTATGATCATAAATGTTAGAATACATATATTTCAAGATGCCAAAGGAAAAACACTTATCATAAGGTAACACCAGGGGTTATGCAACTACTGAGAGGGGTGCTCGTTTCCACCCAACCGTAGGCTCGGCGAATCCCAGTGGATTTACCACTAGCCACCCTCAAGCTGAGACCACGATGTTGTGAGACTGCGTCTCTGTTTGCCAGTGACCAGGAGAGAAGGTTACTCTCCTTCCTCTCTGCTATCACTCACTCTACATATTGCCAGAGTTCTCTTTCTCCCCTCGCGTCTGCCCCCCCAATCGCTTCTCCCCCATGCCTTATCCTCTTCGGAGGCTGCATGTGGCATGATTTTCTATGCACTGGTCAGGTCTGCAACTCCTATGGATGGGAAATTCCTTTCCCCCATCCCTCATTAATTCATGAGAAGAGATTTACCTACCATTCGGTGGGATATTAAATGTGAGGAATTTAATATGGGCCAACGAGTCGCTCTTGGTTCTCTGGGCCAGTGAAGTCCAAATACGGTATTGATTTTCGTTGGAAGTTAATGCCACCTTTCCAGGTGCCTTCCACCGCCTTTCTCCAGCCATCGTGGTCTCTTTTTTTCAGCATATCCCCTCTCAGCAATCCCGCAATATTAATTCATAATAGTATTCACATTCGTCGACCTTTTCCAAAAGGTCCATTCACATCACACATTCTCATTTCTGAGTTTGCCACAGTTCTTGGCCAGTCCAGTTATTTTTACAAACTGGGGGAAATAGGGTGTTACAATTCCCTCCCCCTTAAAGGAACATCATCCTCGATGTTCTTATTTACTAACATGAATTGCATGTATAAAAGTAAACAAAATTGGATATGTTTGTCTCATGGCATCCTCCATTTCCCATGTAGCCTCATCTGGGCCAAAATGTCTCCACTGCACCTTGACCTGTGCAATGGTTCAGTTCCAGAATGGGGTTTCCTTTTTGTCCAATATGCATTGGGGTTCTAGTAGAAATTCTCCCTCCGGTTCCACCTAGATCCCCAGTCAATTATATGATTAGCATCATGTACATATTTCTTCAATAATGAAACATGGAAAACATTATGTGCTTTTACTGTGGGAGGAAGTGTTAGCTGATAGGCTACAGGTCCCACTCTATCTAGAACCTCAAAGGGTCCACAATACCGGGGTGCCAACTTGGCACAAGCTCCCATTTTTAGGGAACTCTTCATGGGTCTAACTCTTAGATATACATGATCTCCCATTTTGAACTCTCTTGGAGTTCTCTTTTGATCATTATAACTTTTTTGTCAGTTCTAAGCGACCTTCAGATTTTGTTTTATCTGATTCACTTGTTGTTCCATTTCTTTCAACATGTCAAGTTCAAAAGAAATCCTATTTATAGGATTACTCCAGCTGACTGGAGTATTACACGGCCTACCATAGAGGACCTCGAAGGGACTCATCTTTAGAGATGCTTGGTAGCCATTGTTGTAGGTGAATTCTACCAATGGCAGGTAGTCTTCCCATTTCCTGGGTTGATGCATTACATGCATCCTTAACATATCCTCTAATATTTGATTCACTCTTTCTGTCTGTCCATCGATTTGAGGGTGATAGGCGGTGCTAAACAACAATTTGGTCTCTAAACCAGCCATCAGTGATTTCCAAAAATTGGAAGTAAATTTTGTGTCTCTATCAGACATTATCTCTTTCGGCATACATTGCAGTCTGAATACCTCTTTCATGAATACCCAGGAAATATCTATTGCCTTGCAGGTTGATTTGACGGGGATGAAATGAGCAGACTTGTTCAGTTTATCCACCACTACCATAATGGCATCCTTCTGTTTGGTTGAAGTTGGCAATCCAATGATAAAATCCATGGAGATGGTTTCCCATTTCCATTATGGGATGGGTAAAGGTTGCAATAGTCTTGCTGGGTGTCGATGTTCTGCTTTAACCTATTGGCACTCTATGCATTGGGCCAAATATTCGGCTATGTATTTCTTCAATCCAGGCCAATAAAATTGTTTCTGGGTGGCAGTGATCATTTTCTGGTATCCTAGGTGACCAGTATATGGTCTTTTATGTAGTTCATCCATAATGAACCTCTTCAAGTCGTCACAATTTGGAATGTACAGTCTATCTCTGTAAATGAGCAGACCTCCTTAGGTCATCTGGTAGCCTTCATATTTTACTCCAGCGGGTTCTTGTTGTAGGTATAGGGTCACGGTCTGAACGAAGGGATCTGTCTTGTGCATTTCTGACTCTGTTCTTGACATCTATCTCACAGGTACTCACCACTACCAGGTGAATTGTTTTCATGCTTCTGCTAAGGGCATCGGCCACCCTATTTTCTTTCCCTTTAATGTGTTTGATTTCAAAATCAAATTCTCTAAGGAGGGCCATCCATCTAGCTTGTCTGGCATTGAGCTTTGGTTGGTCAAAC
>ML778485.1:217112-235234 GCA_009831015.1 Picea engelmannii | reverse complement strand
ACTTTATTGAGTTGTCTATAATCTATACACAGTCTAAGGGTGCCATCCTTCTTTTTCACAAACAGGAATGGTGCTCCCCATGGGGACACGCTGGGTCGAATATAACCCTTATCCATCATTTCTTTCAATTGCAATTTGAGTTCAACTAACTCAAGTGTGCTCATCTGGTAGGGTGTCTTAGACACCGGCACCGCTCCTGGTGCAAGCTCTATCGAGAAGTCAATATCCCTTCTCTGAGGTAGACCCAGTACATCTTCCGGAAACACATCTCTGTATTCTCTCAGGGTAGGATGGTCTTCAAGGATGGGTTTGTCATCTTCTATGGTTTCCAACACCTGTATTGCATATAGGGGACATCACTTTCGGCAATACTTTCTCATTTGCAGGGTCGATATTTGTCTCACCGAGACAGGTTTTCGGATCCCTTGAAGGGTTATCCTTTTTCCTTCTTTGCTCACACATTCTAAGTTTTTATGGTAACAGTCCAGTCTGGATTTATGGGTGGCTATCCAGTCCATACCAATCAACAGATCATATGATCCCAAGGGTAATATGTTAAGGGTTTCTTGGGTGGGGAATTCACCCAACATCAATTGGCGGGCTGGTATGGCCTCTGCTACTCTTCTTTTAGTGCTAGTAGATAACTGTACTAACCATGTCTTGGTGTTCTTGTGAGGTTGTAGTTTACACTTATCAATAGCTTTAGGGGCTATATAACTCAAATTTGAACCAGGATCAATCAAAACATAGACCAGATGGTTGAAAATCATACCTTCTATTTTCGCCACTGAAGCTTGGTGGTCAGCTTGGTTATTATCCAAGGCTCCATAAATCTGCGACACACTCCTTGCCACATCATTGACTGTGGTAGCTTCCTGAATTTTATAAACTTTTCGACTGTTCTGTTGTCGATGTGGACAGTCTCTCAAGAGATGTTATTCTCCACAACCCCAACATTTCAGAGGTTCTCTCTTCGTGTTATCCACCTTCATTAGTATAGGTCCAGAAGTTTTATTTCCGCTCGATGAGGGAAAGTTCTGCTGGAGTACACTTCGAGCTAGGAAGTTCATTCTGTGGTTCTTCTTGTAGTTCTTAAGTCCTGAGGATTTGATCCCCTTTTTCTAAAATCTCGAACCACCCTTCTGTTTCCAGTCTTCACGAGGCTGTACTCAACGTCCATATTGTTCTTGACAATATGTTGCCTTTCAAATAGTGTCTTCTAAGGTCTTTGGCTCATCAAACTCAATTCTGTTTCGGTAGTCCTTGGGTAGCCCGTTGATGAAGCATTGCACCTTTGCCTTTTCTGCTTTTATATAAGGGACATACCTCAATAAGTCAAGGAATATGTTGACATATTCTTCTATAGTGAGTTTCCCCAGTTTGAGTTCAGAAAACTCTTTAGTCTTCTCGTCGAAATATTTTTCCGACAAATACTTCTTCTGGAAGTATTTCTCAAACTGTTTCCAAGACAGGTCCTCTTCGCGGACCCCTTTCACATTACTAAGATCTTCCCACCAGAGGGAAGCTTTTCCGTTCAGATTGAAAGTGGCCACTCGGGCCTTCAAATTCTCTGAAAAATCATGGACTCTGAAATATTTCTTCAGTCCAAGTAGTCATGCCTCTGCTTCCTCTCCCTTCTTTATCTCACCATCAAAGGAGGGAGGTTTGGCCTTTCTGAATTCCTCAAATTTATGACCCTTGGAAGTCTTTTACTTCTTTTGTTTTCTTCGAGAATAGGAACTGGTCCTGCTGCTGGAAGAGCCTTCTGAATCGCCAGCTTCCTTCTCAGAGGACTCATCTGGCACTGGTCCTTTACCTCTGGGGTGGACCTTCCTTGAGGTGCTCCTCTCAGTATGGCCACTGATATGACCATGTTTCTACATCTCAGGTTCATGTTGCATTTGTCGTTGTAGGTCGGATAAGCCCTACAGTAAAACTGCATTAATTTCAGTTTGTTTTTCTTGTTCTTTCGTCATCCTTTCATTGTCGGCCTTGCAGCTTTGAAATTCAACCATGAGACTCCTCACAGTCTCAGCTAGATCTGGAGGGGTCCCTATTGCTCTTCTTTCGTCAGACTCTTCGTCTCTATTGTGGGAGCCTTCTCCCATCTCTTGGTGAGTCACCATTCTCTGCGTCTATAAATTCCCGCGGCTGATCATCCACTTGGCAGAAAAGACAAACGTTGGTTTTTAGTCAAGAGTTAGATACATTTTTATTTTTTTTATAACATGCGCATAAATTCATAACTCTTTCACATCCATACACAATCAGGTTCTCATTTTCAAAGATAGAGGGTTGCTCATTTTAAGAGTGTTCCGAACGGAGCCTTTGCATGGCTTCGTTCATGAGCCCAAGCAGGCCAAGTGTTGTAACCATGCTCTGATACCAATTTGTAACGCACCCACTACCATAATCAATTTTTTCGTTGCTTTCTGCAGAATCAGAGCCCTCGAAATATCTACGAAGGCCTAGCATAAGCTAGCTCTTTCTCTATCTACTCCCATGTGATTGTGGGTCATGATCACAAGTCAAATAACCATGGAGCCTCTCAGTAATTAATGACTCGGCGCTACAGAAATGTCGAATCGTTCGGCTCTGCAACCGCCGAACCCCAACAGGACTAGCGACTGGCCAATAGGCATGAATCCCAATAGGGTTAGTGAATGGACAATAGGAACAGGCCCTGTCGCGCAGTTGAGTGGAGTATAGGTGGCAAGAGGGAAGCACGACACGGTGGGCGATGTGACAGGAGATGGGTCCCACTTCACATGCCACACCATTTCGGACCCCCCCCCCCCCATTAAAGGCAGAATGGCAAGGGGGGTCCGGAATTCACCTGAGCACCATTGATCAAGGCGAATAAATCCTGACCGTTCAAGAGTTGCGCATTTGATTCCGGACCCCCCCTCTCACCGCTAAAGGCAGAACAACAAGGGGGCTCCAGAATGAAGCTTCAGCCGTAGATCTGGGCGGGTGGACTCTCGCCATCCAGATCTGCTCACCACTTACCCTAAGGTGCATTTTCACCCTAGCTTAAAGTTGACATCTCTTCCTCACATCTGACGGTCGTTATAGACCCTAAGATCCTCCGAAAGAATATCGTCTGTTCATCGGGACTTATCATCACGAGAGTCTGAACTCTCGACCATGGGACTCCTGAATCCTTGATCCCCGGTTTCTCGATGTGGTTAATCTCTCGACACGTAGCCTCCTTAAATCAAACGATCCAGATCTATCTCAGGGTTTCCACCGTAGAAAGTCCCGATGTCTCGTCACCAAAACTCCCGAGTTTGCGATTCCCGATTTCTCGAAATGGGAAAACTCACGACACGTGGCCTCCTTAAATCGGACGGTCCAGATCTATCTCAGGGTTTCCACCATGGAAAGTCCCGATCTCTCATCACTAGAACTCCCGAGTTCGCGATTCCTGATTTCCCGAAATGGGAAATCTCACGACATGTGGCCTCCTTAAATCGGACAGTCCAGATCTATTTTGGGGCTTTCGCCCCTATTCACTGGGGGTTTAACCCTCGGGTATCTCCTGAAAGATCCAATGATTGTCAGGTTTTCCAGCCGAGATCTGATGGCTTAGACAGGTTCCTAACTTGTGCATTCTCCCATGACTTCCTGGACGTGGAAAAATCAACGGTCCAGATGTTCTCATGGACCTTGGGGATCTACAATCCCGATCTCTTCGCTACCCATGAAGACACAGAAAGACAAAGTGGTAAGGCATTTAACACCCTACTTTCTCCTACCAATCTAACGGTCATGTGTGACCACATATTTCCCGACGAGATCTCGTCCGTCGATCAACACTTATTCAGGGTTAAGGCGCTTAACACTCTAGTTTCTTCTTCCGATCTGACGGTCGTGAGTGACCACCAATCTCCCGATGGAATCTCAACCGTCGATTCAATACTTATCAAGGATTTCTTAAGGCCTTGCGCCTTCATGTCCTTTTTCCAGGTTCTTGATGGGATTTTCGAGAAGGGTATCTCTATGGGGAGGTTTACCCAGGGTACTATCTGAGGCAAATAAGGGTATCGCTCTCCCGAGAACCAGACGTGAAGTCTGAATTAGATCAGTACACACATAAATAACGATTTATGAGAACATAAGCCATATGTAGTCTTTCCATATAAACATACAACTACCAGTATTGATCAAGACACCATACAGACATTCTTATAATGAAATCATTCACAATTTCACAGCTTATGATCATAAATGTCAGAATACATATATTTCAAGATGCTAAAGGCAAAACACTTATCAGAAGGTAACACTAGGGATTATGCAACTGCTGAGAGGGGTGCTCGTTTCCACCCAACCATAGGCTCAGCGACTCTCAGTAGATTTACCACTAGCCACCCCCGAGCTGAGACCACGATGCTGTGAGACTGCGTCTCTGTTTTCTAGTGACCAGGAGCGAAGGTTACTCTCCTTCCTCTCTGTTATCACTCACTCTGCATATCGCCAGAGTTCTCTTTATCCCCTCGCATTTGCCCCCCCCCAATCGCTTCTCCCCCACGCCTTATCCTCTTGCGAGGTTGCGTGTGGCATGATTTTCTGTGCACTGGTCAGGTATGCAACTCCTACATATGGGTGGTTCCTTTCCCCCATCCCTCATTAATTCCTGAGGAGCCATTTACCTACCAGTCGGTGGGATATTAAATGTGAGGCATTTAATACGGGCCAGTGAGCCGCTCTTGGTTCTCTGGGCCAGTGAATTCCAAATACAGTATTGATTTTCGCTGGAAGTTAACGCCACCTTTCCAGGTGACTTCCACCACCTTTCTCCAGCCATCGTGGTCTCTTTTTTTCAGCATATCCCCTCTCAGCAATCCCGCAATATAAATTCATAATAGTATTCACATTCATCAACCTTTTCCACAAGTTCCATTCACATCACACATTCTCATTTATGAGTTTTCCACAGTTCTTGGCCAGTCCAGTTATTTTTACAAACTAGGAGAAACAGGGTGTTACAACCTGGGCATCTCTTTGCAATCCTTCAATGATTTTCATTATGTGCCCTTCCTTGTCTAATTCTCTTCCATGCCCATTGGAGTTCGATCCTTCGACTCCCAGGTTGACATCTCTTCTGTCTATTTCATCCTCTGAAATGGAGGCAATCCGCACCTCTTCCATTTCTATAATCAGTGTTAGTTTTTGGTTGTCCTGACACTCGTTGAACTCTGCACACACAGTGTGCAATCAAGCGAAGTCTGTTAGGCCTTAACCCTTACAAAATCACAATATTCATAATTCAACGTAAGCGAAAAAACGTTTTGGCTTCACAAAGTTTTATGAGCTCTGATAGCTCTATAATTTCAGGACTTCATTTTTGGGGGTTTTTTCCACGAGGATCCAACAGTTAAATGCTCGACAATTCTTATGTCCTTCAAAAATTTTGGGACTTCAAGATTTCAGGGTTTTGGTTCCCCAGAGGTTCTCACATTTGCTTCTCTCTCTGACTCCTGACTCCCAAACTTTCGACCTGTTTTTTTTCCCTGCGCCCACAGCACAGTTGTCACCAACTATGGTAGAGATTTTGGGTTTTCGGCACTTTGGTTTTTGGGTCTTCGGTACTCGGAAGTTCACTATGCAGCGACTTCCAACTCCTTGTCACTATAATCGGCAAAATCTGAAATTTCGATTACTTTATTCTATGGGCCCACAGCACAGTTTTCGCCCTTAACCGCAGTGGTGCATGGCACGTTCTGGAGGGTCCACGTCACCCTCAGTGATGTCATCGGGTCCCACCACTCTCACCTATCTTCTCGACTCACTAGCATGTGGTACACACCCATGTGTCCACGTCCATTCCAAATGAAATCCAACGATCAAATATTTCTCAGATCTACGGCACGGATCCTTTCAGGGTTTTGGGGTTTCAAGCATCGGGAGTTCGTGCACCCCACATCTCAAACTTCCATATTCCGAAATCCTGAAATTACGGTTTACTCCTCTCCTGACTCGAATGGTCAACTACCTTCCTACGATCTACGATGTAGATCGTTTCAGCGTTTCAGGTTTCGGAGGTGTTCACCTTCCTCACTTCCCATCTCCCGACTTTGTGAAATTCGAAAAGGTTTTTGTGACTAACTCGAGCACGACTCTGCCAGATCTAATGGTCGAGCCTTCCTCCCAGATCTATAGCGTATATCTTCTCGGGTTTTCAGGAGTTCGCATATCGCGATTCCCACACTCCTGTGCAATTCAAAAGGGATTTTAATTCCCTGTGCACATTTTCCAGGTCCGATGGTCACGAGGGCTCACCTTCCCTCCCGAACCGACCCTAAGGCTCTAGTACTACTGGTGTGGAGTCCTCTCTCCCTGTGACCATATACCACACCAATTGCGGTTTCACAACACCACTATACCTCCTGAGCTTATAGGCATGTTCAAGTAACTCCTTGACACTCTGGACCATACCAAGGTCTGAAATTGATCCTCCAGACACAATTTCTCCTCTCACCCTCGGTCCAAAGACCACTCAACTAGCCCATCTAGGCTCAGTGTCAAAACCTTGGCTCTGATACCAATTTGTAGCACCACCTTTCGGTTTTCAAGGCTTAATCACTCTTCAATAAAACTATAACACCACTTTGTACATAGCTCATACCGACATTATAGTAATAACATGCATTTAATCAAGAAATTCAATTAAACTCAGAGTAAACGTAAGATTTACTACTATAATCAGCAATCAATAGTATTAACATTAAATTGATATACATAGTGGAATACATGAATAAACATCATCTAATACTTATCTTCGAAACAGTGGTAGATTCCACCAACCACGTGTAGGCCTTCCATGAACCTCCCAGCCTTAGACCTCACTGCTCATCATCTTAGCAGTGGGTCACCCCCGAGCTGGGACTAAGCTCCACCCCAAGGCAAGGAATCCTAGTCTAGGTTGAGGTTACAGGGAAAACAACATAGAAAACTGGAAGTATTCTTCCCAAGATGTCATCTTACGCCCACTACTACCAGACTCTCATTCCCCACATGCCTGTTCTTCCTGGGAGTATACACCTTCACAAGCACAGTCCATTGGTGCTAACCTCCCTCTCTGGGTCTTAGCAACAGGCCGGATCAGGAAGTCTTAGAGCCTGAAGTTGGTGCTGGACACTCTCTGGAAGAAACCACTTCCCAGCAAACTCTCTCACCTGGAGAGAATTGCTCACAGGCCTGACAACCTGCCTCTTCCAACAACAGTCACCTCCCTCACCTAGAGAGAGGTCATACACAGGCTCAATCAAAACTTGCACTGGCCAGTAAACCACACGCAATCCAGCTCTACGTGGCCACCACCGCCAACCCGAACAACAAATATGGGCTTCCCAAACAGGCTTAGCAATGGCGCAAGGTCTCACAGTGTTGGTTCTTGGGAACATGTGACAAACAATCCATGCAGGGAATGACACAGGTTCCACGGCTCAGAATGGAGAGGGTGAACCCGACCTTTTCAGAAACAAACACAAGCTTCTCGGCTTTCAGAACAGAGGATATACACGATTCTTCAGAGCCAAACATAGGCTTTTCGGCTCACAAGGAAGCATGAGGGTTCTCTACAAATCTCAGGTCGTTCATAATGCTCGAAGCTCTGTACACGCTCAGGAAATCAGGTGGAATGGGCGAGGAACCCCTCTCACAGCTCATCTTGGCCATTTTATTCGCATGCACCAGGGTTGACACTTGTCACCCATGGAACTACATGCATTTTATTCAGCATGCATTCCTTCCCATTTGGTAGTCCTTTGTCCTTCCCTAAGAACTTAGGATAAAACGTCACATTCACATAATTCATGTGGCTTTTTGGAATAATAATAAAATATTATTCCCAAGTCTTAAGCCCCTAGGCTTATCCCTTAGGCTCAACACTTATCCCTTTAACCTTCTTCCCACGTTCTAGCCCCTAATTCCTTGCCCACTCTGTGGAAGCTCAGTCCCCCATCCCTCATTCATCGTGTTCAGTCTGCACACAGTGGTGTCTATATTTATTAACGTGTTGCATACATACAAGTACAAAATTAGGCCCTTGGCCTCCAACCCTTAGGCTCTCTGGCCTAAAAATCACATAAGCCCAGCGACTTTTACAAACTTGGCTCACCAACCTATAACACATATTTACAATTCATTTCATATATCAGATTTACAACTGGGCTCAGCCTTGGGGACATTACACAATTGGTACTTCACATGGACTCAAGATTTCTCTGACCAAACCATTGTCTAGCAGTTCCTAGACTTGGTTTTTCACTTCCTCACTCTCTCGAGGTGTCAATCTGTATGTTTATTTATTTGGAAGACTTGATCCTGGTATCAATTCAATATGGTGACTGATACTTCTGATGGGTGGTAATGAGTTAGGTAGCTCATCCACCACTATGTCAGCAAAATTATCCAATAATTATTGAACTTCTTCAAGAAAATCTTCCATTGAAATACTTGTAAGGATAACTCTAGGCTTCCTTACCACAGCAAATTGCATCTCTTGTTCTTCCTTGACCTCTTTCAGGAGTTCCTTCCCACTCATGATAAGTATGCTTGTGTTGGCCTCCTCTTTCACCTTCTTATCCCCTATTGGCAGCAACATGTGTGTCCTACCATTCTTCTCTAATGTGTATGTATTTTTCCTCCCATCGTGAATGACATTCCTGTCAAACTGCCATTAGCTTCCCAAAAAAATATGGCATACATCCATGGGAATTACATCACACATAATTTCATCTCTATATCCTCTTATCTTAAATTCAACCAAGCATTTCTTAGTAACCATTACCTGGGGTCCTTTCTGCAACCATGAGACTTTGTATGGCTTCAGGTGTGCGGTTGTATCCAGCTCCAATTTCTCCACCGTCTCTTTGGATACTAGGTTATCAGTTCTCCCACTGTCAATTATCACCTTTCATACTCTATCTTTAGTCTTGCAAGTTGTTCTGAAGAGATTGTTCCTCTGCACCGGCCTTTCAATTTCTGCCTTTGGTTTTAAGAGAACTTTCCTCAACATCAAGGATCCCCCATACTCTACTCCTTTTTCTTCAAAATCTCTTCCCTGTGCTTCTAAAATGTGAGCTTCACCTCCTCCTTCTTTATTTTTCTCAGGGCATTCCCAATATATGTGTCTTGTCTTTCCACAAGAATAACATCTTACATCTCCACCTCCTCTTCTTCCTCTTCCTCTGAAAGAATTTCTTCCACCACCCTGTCTTTCTCAAGAACTTCCTCCTCTTTCCGAGTGACTGTATGGTTTCTCAATCTCATCCTTAGAATTATGTGCTTTGTCATGGGTAACTCCCTTGCTTTTTTTTTGGACGAGGCCTTTACCTCTTCCTCCTTGGCTTTGTTTTCTAGCCAACTTTTCCTCTGCCTTCAACACAAACTGATAAGCATCCTCCACTGTTCTTACTGACATCATGTTGAGCTCATCCTGGATTTCATATCTCAGGCCATTTATATATCTGTGTACTTTTTCTTCATCTCTCTCTCTTTGTCCAGTTCTGATGTTCAGCCTATAGAACTCCTCGGTGTACTCCTTAACTGTCATCCCTTTCTATCTCAGGTTCTGCATTTTCTTGAACAGATTGATCTCATAATCTTTGGGCATGAATTTATCCTTCAACTTGGCTGCCATTTTGTCCCATATATTTATCTTATGCTTGCCTTTGCTTATTCTCTCAACCTGCATTTCATCCCACCATAGTGCTTTATGTACTTTTAGTCTGGTGACAGCATGTCTCACCCTTCTTTCCTAATCGACGCCTTCATAGTCGAAATATTTGTCCATGGATCTTATCCAATCCAATAGCTCTTCGACATCTAAATTGCCTTCATACATTGGGACCTCTATCTTGGATCTACCTCCCAATCTGGCAACTGCTCTCAGTAAGCGTTCTTCGGCAACATCCTCCCTTGCAGCTTCTTCAATGAAATTCTCACCCACTGTTTATTCGCTTTCTACATCGCTGACATCTCCAGCATCAGGTGATCATCTCTTCACTGCCTCCATCGCCTCTAATCTTGCACAAAGCTCTCACATCTCCCTTTCCATAGCTCAATTGGCCAAAGGTGGTTCCACTCATCTCCTTGGTGGCATTGTGTTGATTTTCTGTCACACACAGAGTACAACTTTGAGTTATTTTTTTATCCTTTATTTTGCCTATTATCTGCAAGAAAAACTTCTGCTCTAATACCACTTGATGTAGACCCCCCTTCTCTCCTAAGGGTTGCGTGACCTCCTGGTCTAGGATCGATCAAGATATTGAGTCCAATTGACTCTCTGGGTCTCTACTAGACCCCAAACCCACTTACACAGGTCCTTTTCTGCAAATGCACAGGTCGCCTAAGACCTGCAGCTTCTCTCCCAAGAGTTGTTCGAACCTCAATGCCAAACGAGCGCTAGCTCCTCTCTACTAAGCCCTTTCTCCCTTGTGACCACACGCTCAAGCGAAAGGTGCATTTCACGACCCTGGGAGTGTTGCTACCTTTGTTCACTCGATAGCTGAAATCGTGATGACCCAAGATCTATGGTCCAGATCTTCCCTTGATCGACGGTTGCGATCAAGTCGGCGTTTTGTGACTTCGGAGTTCCCTTGCCTCCATTCTCCCGATAGACGAAATCGTGATGACCCAAGATCTACGGCTCAGATCTTCCCTTGGTCAATGGCTACGATCAAATCGTCGTTTCGCGCTTCGCGACTTTGGAGTCTCCTTGCCTCCATTATCCCGATAGTTGAAATCATGATGGCACTGGATCAACGGTCTAGGTCTCTCCTCAGAACTGATGGTCACAATGATTTCGAGACTTCATGTTTCGCAAAGTCAAAAGACTTGTCACCTTTGATCCTTTGATCCTCAAAATGCCGATATTTCACCCTGGACAATCAATGGTCCAAATCTCTCCTGGATCCAACGACTCAGATCAAGTCATGGATTTGGGCTTCGTGAATTCTTAGTGTTCTTCCTTTTGAATCCTCCACGATGCAAGTTAGCGAAACGTTGATCATTTGCCACGTGTCCCTCCTGATGGATGGTTCTAATTCTCTAGTGCTCAGACTGAATGGCTAATATCCTTCCTCTTTAGCTTGTGCTTTCTTCAGACTTAGAATATTTTCGAAGGATTCAAAGGCTTAGGCCGTTTTCCTTCCTTCGATTATGTTTCTTGGATCTAGTCAACACTTATGAATGTGTTATTCCTCTTGAGCTTGGTCTCGTGAAGACTTCGATTTCCTCATGCACTCCTTGCGTTCTGGGGATTTTGATAACTCATATCTTTTAAGGATTTTCTCGAAGAGAAACTCCTCTCACCCTCCTGGCATTCTCATTTCCTGACTCTTCAAAGCTTAGTCGAATCTCATATCTGTGCACCCCTTGCACCAGATCTTCACGCAAGGTTCAGATTCTTGTGGACGACTGTCCACACCTTGCACCAGTCTCTTTGCAGTCCTTACAAAGGGAAAGTTTCATGTTATCTCTTCTGAGATTCGGAATCGATATAGATCTCCTTAACGCACTCCTTGCGTTATGTGTGCACACCTTGCACTACTTCAACAGAAGAGAAACAATTGAAACTTATCCTAACATTCACAGTTCCATTCCCTCATAACGAAATTCACTCATCCAATCATGAAAAAACAATAGCAAAGAATTGCAAACGATGTTCATACCCCGTGCATTGGATCAATTTTCCTCTGTTATATTCAAAAGTGAAAATGGTTACAACTGTAAATGAATGGAAAAAACTACCGAAATCTTCTCCTAACTTCTATTCCATCCAACTACCGACTAACTAGCCTCATTTGGGCATACAAAACCTCTATTTATCTCAGAGGGATCTTAGGGTTCCCCCTGGCTACTTGTCTACTCCAAAACCTAACCTAACGACTATATATACCAGTCGCATTCTAGAGCCGTAGTGGAGTCTCCCATTTCACTCGTAATCATCCAACGTGCCTCCAAATTCTCCTGGCCTGATTTCAAGCATTCCCCGAAGATTAATTCTGGCATTGAGTTAAGGTGGACTTCAAAATATCTGTTGTGACTGCCAGCGTTGAGCTCCCATACAGATTCCTTGACGTTGATGGGTCTTGCTTTGTGTTCTTACCAACGATGCTCCTACATCACCTCCTCAATCCATTGGTATGACAAGCTTCAATATACTATATCCTCTCCATCATGTGTCATAGGAGGTGTGATTATGATAGCATTAATTCCCCCAAGGTAACCAACTCAACATTATCGTTCCCTCACCTCCAACTTGGATCACATCCTAGTTTTAGGCTTGGATAGCCCTTGAGATAACTCATTGAGTATGTGCATCTTGTCCTCCTCCAACAGTTCTACCCCCACCATGTACCTATTTCCTACATGCTCTGCAATACCATATGATAATGGAAGTGGGATCGAACATATTTATTGGCCCTCCAATAGGTCAATTGAGTAATCCACCATCTCCTCTTTTGTTGCCAGCTCTATTGCAGCATACTCCCCCTTTAGAATCCTAAAGAATACTTTTATGTCGATAGTATCCCTAGCTTACTCATGTGGAAACCCTCTCCCATCTAATGTGACTAGGAATTTTCTAGGCACAAATTTCTTTATATTTACCCATGGATAAGATGTTTAACAGATCTTTGTCTGGTCAAGCAAACACGCGAAAATATTCTATAGATTGAACATTCTGACAGGGAATAGTTATTTTCTCTACATCTAGGATTTTCTTGCTTTAGATGGCTATGAGTCACACATATCTATTATGCGATTCTCCTTCTCATTATCGTTCACCTTTCTACCTACCATGCAGAAAATTAAAGGAAGCAATGTGGATTGTGAAAATTATTTGTGTTGAAGCATGTTTGCAACTGTTTAAGCTATGGAAAATTAAGAAATCTATACTATCTCTGAGTAATGAAGGAACTCATGCTTTGATACCACTAGCTTCATTATGCGAAAACTTTCCATTTGGACCTTGGATTAAGAACTTAATTGTAAATCATGTTTCATGTAGAGCTTTTCCTTCAATAAAGGTCCTTGCTACCTTTCCCTTGACGATTTCATTAACACAAAAAAATTGTAATGGCTAATTCATCACCACTCAACACCATTTACTAACCCTAGCTCACCTGCAGAAAAATTCCAACAATCAAATATATGAATGAAAACATTTTTAAAAAATCCATAACATAAAAAGGGAAAATTAAGAAAAGAATATGAAGCAATAATACACACACAATCACACCAAAGTAAATTTATCTTAACTTGAGATCTTTCAAACACTAAGAGATTTGCATCTAAAATATTCATTATCCCTCTTCCTGCTTCATAGATTCAGAGTTAAAATTGATATATGTTGATTACCTCTTACTTCTCATCCTCTAACACTAATAAGAAGAGGCCCCATGGCCAACATCCAATCTCACATGGTAAACCCACAAAATGTCATAGACACAATGACTTACATAACCTCTTACCCATTATGTATTACTTTACGACCTTGAATGTTATAATTTTTCTCCAAAACAACCTAATTCAACCAAAAGACCTTCTCCTTCATAGTATTCTTTCTTGTTCCCATTTAATTACATTATTGATTTTCCAAATTCAACCAAAAAAAACCTTATCCTTCATAGTATTTTTTCTTGTTCCATCTAATTAGATTGTTGTTTTTGAATTGGTGTTTCCTTCATTTAAATTTTTTCCTTTCTTTCTATATTCTTTGATATAGATTTTAAATTTGTTCTTTTCTTTCCATATTCTTTAATATACATCTATCTATATTCTTTAAGATATATTTTATGTTTTCTTTTTTAATGTATATTATTATTTCTCATAATCTCATAAACCAATTTCCGCCTTTAAAAAAGATCAATATATAAGTTAAATTATATTTTTAGGCATCACCTTTTTATCCCTACCAAAAACATTTAAAAAACCACGTTTATTTGTTTCAATGTTTCTAATCATACTCCATAGTAGATAACACTATATCGTGTTATCTTTTTATCCATGAAAAAAAACATTTGTAACCTACTTTTATTTGTTTTGATATTTCTAGATCATGCTAGATGATAATGTAGTATATGAAAGTGGGGCTTTGTTGGCAGCCACACATGATTTTCGATACTTATCATGATCAAAAGAGATTATACCTTTATGTAGCTGCCATCACCTTCTATTTGTAAATGTTTATGTTTCTGAGTTTCGAGGTGATGATTGGGTTAAGTTACCTTATTGAGTTTTTCCGTTTGCATTTTCGCTTGTTTTATTTTATTTTTTTTAACGAAAACAGTTATAGTTTAAATTAGAGGGGTGGCAAAGCCACAGATTCAGTTACAATTTTCCCCGAGTTTCTTCGGGCCTATAGATCAAAATACAAATTGTGATGCAACATTGTTTCAGCATAAGATCCATCGTTGTTTCAGCATAATTTCAAGCACTGTGTTTCAGCGTCTGTTCCAACGCTGTGTTTCAGCATATGTAACAACTTTGTGTTTTGGCAACTGTTCCTGCACTGTGTTTCAGCATATGTAACAGCACTGTGTTTCAGTTGTTACAGCACCGTGTTTCAACATAAGTTCCAGCACTGTTTCAGCACTGTGTTTCAGCTTCTGTGTTCCAGCATCTGTGTTCCATCATCTGTGTTCCAGCATCTGTGTTTCTGCATCTGTGTTCTAGCTCTGTTTCAGCACTGTGTTCCAGCTCTGTGTTTCAGCTTCTGTTCCAGCTATCTTTCTCAGGCGTCTGATGTCTTCTACATTTTTTTACAAGTTGTTGTCCTTTTCAAGGAATACATTTTTTAACTGGATCCCCACCGTTTACGCTGAGTTCTCCTTGGGGCAAAAGGCAGCCTTCGTTGGCTAGTTTGTCTACTTCTTTATTTGAATCTCTGAGAATATGATAGCATTTGAAGGAGGTGAAATCTTTTAGTACCTTTGCAGATTCTTGTTTAGCCCAGCATCTTTAAACTGTCCTCTTGAGTGTATTATTTTGATCAAGATCTCAGAATCTCCAAATGCTTGTAGCTCCCGGTGTCCTCTTTCCCTGGCTATCTGGCAAACTTTGATCAAACTCAGAATTTCTGCTTGATTATTGGTTCGTTGTCCAAGACCCCAACAAAAGGTTGCTAGTTTCTCCCCTTCGCTGGAATAAATGATTCCTCCTGCTCCCGCTGTCCCAGGGTTTCCTTTGGAGGTGTCGTCAAAAAAGACTGAAGATTTGCCTTGTTTTTGCCACCAACTCTGAAATATGTCATGGCTGTCTCTTAACCTCCATTCTGTTTCAAGATGGGGTTTTTCCGTGCTAAGGGTTCGAAGATTCAGCATGGAGGAGCCAAGCCACTCCTTTTCCTCCTGCAGAATCGAGGTATCGGTTTTGTGATTTTGGGAGCTCAAAGTTTCTAGTAGGAGGCCTTTTGCTTTCGCTGCTACCATTTGGGGGGTCCATTCTGTGTTATTGAAGATTTTCTCATTTCTTGCTAGCCATAGCTTCCAGCACACGTACTTGGGGATGGAGATCCAGATTCTGGCCCATAAATTTTTCAGGGAGAGCGAAGGGTAACTATCCTTCCAGCCAGTAAATAGATCCACTACTGAAATGTTGGTGGGAACAGCGACCTTCAGGCCTTGGAGTGTAAGATGCCAGACTTTGTTTGTGAAGTGACAGCCTACAAATAAGTGATCCGAGGTTTCCATGGCTTCTCTGCAGAGACAACATCTGTGTGGTCTGGAAATATTTATTTTCAATAAATTTTCTCTCGTCAGAATCTTTCTGTGCATTAGAGTCCAAAAAAAGAAGTTTACCTTCGAGATCGCCATCGAGTCCCATACCTCCAACCAGAACCTTGCCGGGAGAGGTCTATTTTGTTGTTGCTGGAGCAGAGCATAGCCTCTAGCTGCTGTATAAATTCATGTGGGTCCCCAGCCCCAAGTGTCTTTTCCTGTCATGTGCACAGGGGTTGCCTCTTGAAGCTTTGCTTTGAGCATCTCAAGTTGCTGAAGGAGGCAATCTGGGACATTGCCGAATTGCCACTCTGACCAAGATCCGTCTTCATCCCACTTTGATATGTCAATAATTCTCTGGATACCTTTGTTCTCAAGAAAATCGCGAATTTCCCTCATGCCAGTGTTTGATGCAATGGGCGGATTCCCCATTATACTGTCAGTCTAGAGTTTGGCGCGTTTTCCATTGCCAGGGAAACGGTACAAGTGTTGATTGAAAAATCGCGCCCCTTTAATACACAGCTTCCATAAAATCGTGGTTTTCCTGCTCACTACGTTTTGGATATTTCAAATTTTAGCGTTTGGGATGTATCTGTGTCTTAAAGTTTTGTTGACTGGATGTGAGGGGTCACTGTGCATCTTCCACAATATTTTGCAGCCCAGAGCAGTGTTTACAAGTGTTGGGTCGCGAATCTGCAATCCTCCTTCTCTCAGAGGCCGCTTGGTTGTCTCCCAGTTGACTAAATGAAATTTTCTTTGGTTCCCTTTCCCACCATGCCACAGGAAATCTCTCAGGAGTTTATTAATCTGTCCTGCTATGGAATTGGGCGCTAAGAGATAGGATGCTTGATATATCGGCAATGAGGAGATAATTGCTTTTATCAAGATTAATTTGCCTCCATGGGTGAGCCAGTAACCTCCCCAGGCTTCGATTTTTCTTTTGATTTTTTCTAAGACTCCTTCCCACAGGCTGACTCTATTTACACCCAATGTTAAAGGCAACCCAAGATACTGTATCTTTTCCCATTTGGAGTGTCCTTTGAACCCCAAGGTACTTGTTATCTTCTGAGTTTCATGATCTGCTACATTCCAGTTGTAAACAGTACTTTTTCTTTCTCTTAGCAGAGCTCCACACACCTTGCAATACGCTTGAAGAGTGCCCTTGAATGCAGTGGCTACTCTGTTTGAAGCTCCTCCTAGCAGAAGAGAGTCATCCGCGAACAGAGCATGGTTTATGGGCTTCAGATTCTTCATTATTCTAAGTCTCGGGGCTGCCCCTATTAACATTTCCTGTTCCAACTTCCTGCTGAGGGTATCCGCCATTAATATGTACAAAAATGGAGAGAGGGGGCATCCTTGCCTCAGCCCCCTCGTGGCTTTGAAAAAATTTGTTGGTCTCCCATTCACCAATGGGGCAATCCAAGGACTATGAGTACAGGATTTTATCAACTTTACAAAGTCAGGATCAAATCCAAAAGAGAGGAGCACTTGATGCAAGAAGGACAACTTTACTCTGTCAAAGGCATTTTCCATGTCAAGCTTGACCAGCATGCCTTTCTCTTTTCTGAGATTGTTGGAGTGCATAGCTTCCTGGACTTGGATTACATTATCCAGGATATGTCTCCCGTTGACAAATCCTCCTTGCAATTCTGAGATAAGCTTGCCCAACAGAGGTTTTATTCTGTTTGCAAGAAGTTTTGCTATAATCTTATAAGAGGCATTACATAGTGAGATTGGCCTGAATCTGTCGAAGGAGGCAAGGTTTGTTTCTTTTGGGATTAGCACAAGGAAGATAGAATTAGTGTTGCCTCCTATTTTTGCTTTTTTAAGGACTCCTTTTATCATTCTTATGAGATCAGATTTGATTATATTCTAGCAAATCCTGTAAAAATGGATAGTAAACCCATCTGGACCTAGGGCTTTGTCTGGGTCCATGGACCAGATGACTTTGCTGATTTCTTCTTCACTGATTGGGCTCAATAGTGCTGTATTATCCTCTTTTGTGACCAATGTCGGGATATTCATGAGGAATTCGTTGTAATCTTCTTCATTGTCATGGTTCTCTTTACTGTAAATATGTTGAAAGTGTGAGACAACAGCGTCCTTTATTTGATCTATTCCTTTGCAGAGCTTCCCTTCGTTGGTCGTGATCTCGGAGATATGGTTCCTGGAGAGGCGGGCTTTGAATTGGCGGTGGAAGTAGGATGTATTCCTGTCGCCAGCTTTCAGCCAGAGGCTACGGGATTTTAGCCTCTAGTACTCTTCTTCCTTTCTGAAGGCGCGGTAAGTTCTGCATTGAGCTTGTTGCTCCTTTTCCAATTCTGTTCTGGCAATGTCTATTGTTTCCATCTCGAGCTGTAGTTGTCCCAGCTGCTGCACTGACTCCTTTCT
>ML778485.1:189392-217062 GCA_009831015.1 Picea engelmannii | reverse complement strand
CCACTCTTTGATTTCCATAATGGGCTGAACCTGAATGGGATTGGGCCTAAATTTTCTTCTTCCTCTAGCTGGAGCAATATGGGTTTGTGGTCCGAGGTGAGCTTGGGGAGGATGGCAGTGGAAATCAGCTTCCTTTCCAATAGAAGAGTGTTTTGGACCAGAAACCTATCCAATCTGGTAGAAATGTGCTCCTCCCCCATCCTGTTATTGGTCCAAGTGTACAACCCTTTACTTGGTTTAAATTCCATAAGGTCCCACTGTTGTATGATGTCTTCTACTACAAAAATCATTTGGTCCTTGCTGGGCCTTCCTTCCCTTTTCTCTTTTACATTCATGACTAGGTTAAGGTCTCTGGCAATGATTATATTGCTTGGAAGTTTTTCTCTAGAAATTCGTTTAAAGTTTTCCAACAATCTTTCTTTTCATTGTGCAAAGTTGGAACATATAAATTGAAAAGTGCAATAGTTAACTTACTTGTTGAGTGCTTGAGCTCTATAAAGCTCCAGTGATGTGTGTTATAGGAGTTGACGAGACAGAACTGCTCTACCTTCCACAATGTTGTTATGCCTCCGGAAGTAACCCTTGCACTGATTGCCTTCCCTGTATTTTTCTGCCATTTGTGTTTGTTGATCTCTAGAAGGACTTCCCCTTCGATTTTTGTCTCTTGGAGCATGAGGATATCTGTTGGTTCCACTTTCATCAGGTCCTTGACCGCTTCTATTTTTGTCGGGTTCCCCAGTCCTCTACAATTCCGAGAGACAATTTTCATTACTTACTATTGGGGGTGATTGGGCCTCCTCCTTTTAGAGACATTATTCTTGTGTTTCTGCCAATTGACATTTCTATGGTGGGCTGGCTTCCTTGGGTCTTTTGTCTTTCTGCCTCTTCCTCCCTTGCTTCTTTACGAGATTTCCTCCCTACTCTTTTGGAAGGCCTTTCTAGGATCTCGTCCTCCGAGGAGCTTGATGGATCTATTACTTTCTTTCTGGCTATGTCAGCATTTGTTGGAGAGGGGACTACTTCCAAGGTTCCATCCGCTTGCCCAGGTGCCCCTGTGTCTTTCCCATTTGGAGGGGGGCTTGAATGTGTCCTGTTGTCCATAATTTCTGGTTCTTCTGTGTCATTGTTGACCTTTTCTGTTTGAGGTTCTGCATGCGACGGGGGATTAGAGCTCCCGTCGATTTTCTCTAGCTCTATTTGCCTGGAGTTGTCATTCTTGGTTGCTCCTTTGGATCTGAATTTTGCTGTCCCTGTTTTCTGTACTGCAATCCACTGATTTTCTTTCTCATTTTCACTTTCGTCTGCATTCTTTTTCTTGAAGTGCCTTGCGAAATGTCTGTAGCTGTGGCAGTGTCGGCATTTGAAGGGCGGCTGCTCATAGTCTAGCTCCTGAATGTGCGTCCAGTCTGCGGCCGTGAGCTTAATTGCCTCCGGTAAGCCCACTTCCAGATCAACCTCCACGCAGATCCGTGCGCATGAGTACTGATCTTTTCTCACTACTTGATCCATATACCTTCCGAGCGTGTTTCCGATTGCATGCAAAGATTTTTGGTTCCAGCAGTGTAAGGGGAGATGAGGTAAACGAACCCACACTAGGACGACCGAGGGCACATCCTGAGCTGGGTCGAAGTCCGGGGTCCATTTTTTTAGGTATAGCCCTTGTGGCCCCATGAAGCAGGGCCCATTTCTGAAGATGAGGTTTTTGTCTTCAGGGTTGTCGAAGATGAATACAAAATATCCTTTCCCTACGAAGTGGCTCTTTATTCCTTCTGTTATAAGCGGGTTCCAGTTCCTCTGCACCCATGCGTCTAAGGATTTGGGAGAGGGCCAGAGTACGGTGAATTACCCGATAAGTACCATGTTTGCTAAGTTGACTGTCGTTCTGCAAGTTTCTTCCAAAGGCAATTCGACACTGGGGATGTTGTCCAGTTTCTTCACGAATTTCTGTTGCACTGTTGACGGTGGTCTCTTGGAGGCTGCAGCGACCAGATTCCTGAATGCTTCCAGTTCTGGCAATGGGGGAGGGTTAGGGATGGCGCCCCCACCAGCGTCCATGGCTGGGGAGGCCCTAAACGTTGCAGAGAGCCCAATCTGGGTCGTGTCCTCACGCCCCTGCGTGCTAGGTCGCGATTTTCGTGGAGCTCCCCATAAGGCGTATTTTAAGTGTATATACCAAGCTTTTTGTAAATCCCTGGAAACTCCGACTCCGGGGAAAACCAACAAACGAGGGTTTTATTCAGCTTCAGCAAATGCCCAAAAGAATGATTTTGCAGATATTGCTTGTGGCCAAACCTGACACACACTCCACAGAGAGACTCAATCTGAGTTTGAACCCTCAAATCTCTGAGTTTCGGCCTCTAATCTGCTGCTACAACGCCCCCCGCCCACAAAACTGTAAGAGACGGCTGTTGTGGTGCGGCTTTGAGGGTTTTGACCCTCCTTCAATTTGGCCTAGATCTACTGAGGATACAGCAAGATTTATCCCTACCTCCATCCTCCCTCACGGCTGCTAGACTCAGCCTCAATTCAGCCCTGCACACACTCCTCTATATAGTCGTTTGTTTTATTTTTAATTCATGACTGTAAGCATGAATTTAAACATAAAACTTGTCTTGGTTTCATAATATTTTACCTTAGAAATATCGTTTTAGAAGGCACTCATGCATGGTTTAAACTCAAGACTTGTGAACTTATTGATTAATACACTATCGAAATTTTTATTGATTATGGATCTCGTGACTTCATTGGTTCTATAGTTTATTGTTGATTTAATTCATGAATTGTTTGAATGCACAAAAACATTGGTTAACAGCTGATATAATTTCATGAGTGAATTTGTCATATCAACATTCATATCAATAGGTACAGGAATGGTGTAGCTACGTTTTCAAATCACCTTAATGGCCTAAAATATTAATGAGATCATTCATTGTGCATGGGGTTTTGTACTTTGGAGGGTTTGGCACTCATTGTGAGAAATGGTTTGTAGTTTTACGAGCCCTTTGTTTTTGTTTTCCCTAACCATTATGTTCAAGTTATGGCAGTCCCCAAACCATGCATTTTTTGTGCCATCACGGTTCACTTAGATCTCTCTCTAATGCTCGTCTGTTGGAAACCTAAACCTATCCTGTGTGATATCTATTGTATCCTTGTCATGGTCGTAATGGCACCCATGGTTTATATCGAGCTGAACGGATTCCAAGATCTGATATCCCATGATGACGCTATCGACGACCTAAAGGCTCATGGATGGGATGTGTTCCTCAATAATTTCAAATGCTATAACCTCCAGGTTGCAAAATATTTTGCACAAACTTTTGACAGTTTTAGGGCCAAGGTGGGGGATGTTCAGTTGGAAATCATAGAGGATTTCATAAGCAGGGTGAAAATAATTCCATCGAAAGGAAAAAAATGGTTTAAGAATGCAAAGATGGAGGATGTCCCATGGAGTTTATTCATGGTTTCCCGCAAATACACTTGTTTTACAAAAGGTATTCCCATTGCTTTGCTAAAACCTAGATGGCACAGTCTCCTTTTAATTCTGAAACAGTTTGTCACTGGTGAAGGCCGGTATGGACTAGTTTTTTTGTACCACATCTGTTTTCTTATGAATTTCATAGGGTTTTAGTTTTATATGCCTTTTTACTTGTTGATGAGTCTTTACAAAATTTCTAAGCGCTTTTAGCGACAAGTTATCAGTTCGAGTCTGTTTCACCACAGACTCATTAAAATCTTGTTGGTTTATCACCTGTCGAAAATAGGTGACAATTTGAAGCCCTTTCTGAGCAGAAATGGCTTCACCCAGGTCGACGATACAGCCAGCCCCCATCTAATTGTAAACCCTAATTTGGACAGACCAGTGATTGAAATCCAGGTCGTTAATTCAATTGATGGCTCAGAATTTATTGAACCAGTTTCTGTTGTTGATGAAACCCCTGTGGATAAAGAATTACCATGTAGGTTTTCACCTAGAAGATATTTGGAACATGTAATTACTAAACTAAAATAAAAGGATCATCCTGTGCCTATGAACAACTCTAATTTGAATGATAATGATACATTTGTTATGAAGAATTTTCGTAAGGGAAATAAACCATAGAGCACGGATTCAAATTAAAGGAACATGAATGTTGGTCATTTGATTTCTAGAAAACTAATAAATAGAAAGAGTAATCATCTGAACTCGATTGATCCAATCGAGATCGATGATCGATGATCAATGTTCAAGACAGACGATTCTTGTCTCATGAAGACCCAAAACTTCAATGCCCCAGGAAAGAGGTTGTTACCTAGGTTGAGAAGTATGACTTCATGTCTAATTTACCCCCTTGTCTCAAAGGCAAAGAAGGTTTTTCAGGTATTGGTCACGACTTGGAACAGACCACAGTGACACATAAAGCACCCGTTGTCGATTGTTTTCCATGTTAATCTGCCATTTCCTCGGTGCATTGTGATAGTTGCCTCGACTAGATAGAGCGTTATTATAGAGATATTTCTCTCTTACAGGCTCAAGTGAAATGCTTGGCTACTCGGAATGCCCTATTGGAACAAGAGAATTTTGACTTGAAGGCACACACAGAGAGGGAAAGAAAAACATCCAAGAAGTTCGAGAATATCATAATCAAACACACAACTAGTTTCAAAGCCATTATAAATTCTGAACTATTAGATCCTACTTTTACTAATTTCTAATGGTAAAATGATTTTAATTTTTATTTTATTCAATTCTTTTATGAAAAATCCAAATTGGTAGATTTAATTTTTGATTCCATTTGCTAAAAATAAGACTACCTACATAATCTATGATTATGTAGCCAGTCTCTTTTGAATATTTAGTATTGTTATCTGAATATCAAATCGGTTTTTCTATCTACAGGAAATTGGTGGTTATGATGTTGATTGCATGGAGAAAACACCTTGGGTCATATGCTCAGTTATTTTGTAGTTTTCTGCCTTTTATGTTTATAAAACTTTGGTTTATTTTTGACAAACCAACTCATGCATGAGTGATTTCTAGTTCATTATTTTTGTAATATTATCTAATTTTTGTGGATTCAACTCTATCTTGTATGATAAGAGCATTTGAATCCTGAACTAGTTTAAATAATGTTCACTCTTAGTAGTAAAAAAAATCTTTGATTTGGACACATTATGGACATGTAACTTTCAAGACAGAAATGGACAAGTTGTTCACTCCTTGGCTTTAGACCAGCGTGGCGCTTACCCATTGTGTTTTGTCTTTTATATTATGGAATGTTATTATGTTTATACAGATTTAGTCTTATGATCATAGGATATTTCATATTATTCGGCACTTTAATTTTGTTTGTAATTTGGTGTTCATATATTACAATCGGTGATCAGTATTTCATTTAAATATCATTGAATTATGCTTGATGTTAAGTGATGTATTACATGAATGCTTTGTATTAAATTTCTTTTACTATAAGTGTTCTTCATTACAAGATCACCAGATCTGTATGTTTATTACTCTGCTCTTATATTCCTGCTCCAAAAACACCTTTGAGTTTGTTCTGGGAGTGTTAGTACCAACCTGTTACAGGTTTTTCTCATAGGCAGGATAGTTGGGAGTTTGAATTGCGCAAAGACATAAACTCATTAGTTGATTAATCGCAGGTTAGTTTACTCATATTCTATTTCTTTTGTTAGTTTATTTATCAATGAAATAAGAATAATTTAAATTGGCTTTGGCTGCTATTTTGTTCTTATTTCAAAATATGTTTTATTAGTATTGTTTGGTTCTTTAGATTTTAAATATTAAACAGAAAATTATAAAATGTATGTTATTTCTTTATCTACTTCATAAACATCTTCAAAAAATACTTATTTTGCAAGATATCCCTGAAATCTTGCAAGATTGTATATATATTGTATATAAGCATATGCACATATCCATACTTCTATTTTTGACGTTTGTAAATTATTGAACTTACATTATTAGTATCATAGCTTTATAGGTTAGTTTCATTTCTTTATTTCTAGGACTTTAGTTGGCCAACGGAGTCATTAAACCCGTCAAGTCATTTCATTCCAAACGGCTTGGTTTATTTAGACAACCTCAGTCTGGATTTGACCTTCCAGTTGACGGTGTGTCATTTACGCTCGTCAACAAATGGCGCTAGAAGGAGGGTTGAATTAAATTGATGGCATGTGGAGGTCACAAAAATCCTCCCCCACACACTCACACTCCTTCCGTAACACGTAGTCGCTCAGACAATAAAGTTACACTTGAAACAACAACTACCTCAAACGATAACCCTGAGATTCTCATTGAACCAATGACACCAATTCCTCAAGGGGGCGATGTCCAAGAAATTGTTCTTCAGACACTCATAAGAATGCATAGTGCCTTAGCCCATATCAGACAACCTGGTAGGCCACTTAATCAACCCCTTGATTTCACAGATATCTGAGAACAACTTCAAGGCACCGGTCTACCCCAAAACCCTTTAGGTGGAAATACTACCAATCCTACTGAAACACTCATCCCTGGAGCAGGAGGACCCGGTATTCCACCATCTCCACCTGATCCTTCTCCATCCTCTTTAGGAGGAGAGTCTTCAAATGAAGGCATCTCTTCATCAGAACCATCTCAACCTTCAACACCACCAACTCCCATGGAAAAACAAAATAATCCTGCCAGACCTTGGCTCGATCAAGATGTCGTGGATGTACTTGGACCCCAACAGCCATTACCTAAGCATCCGGACAAATGGCTGCCTAAATTCGATCTAGATTCAAAGAAATCCCCTGAGGATCAAATCAAGAAATTTATGTTGGTCATTAGACTCTGAAATGTTGAACACGAGGATGTAGTATGCAGATTATTTCCTTATACATTTGAGGGAAATGCCTGCACATGGTATTTCTCTCAATAGCCCCAGATCATCATCTCTTGGGACAAGTTCTAAACTTGTTTCTTGGAAAATTTTGGTGATGATAAATCTTCGGAAGTCTTGGTTATGAAACTCTCTAGCTTAAAAATGAATCCTAAGGAAAAAGTAAAGGAATTTAACCAAATATTTTTTATGTTAAAGAAAAAAATCCTTGCAAATTCGATGCCCGTTGAAAGTTTAATTATTTCATATTATGCCAAAAACTTGCACAATAACATAGCCATATGGGTCAAAAGGTCTAAAAAGAACACTTTATTAGAAGCCTTTGAGGAGGCAAGTCAAATTGAGAAAGATATATTGAGCTTAAAAGATAATCTTAATAGTGAAGTTGAAACATCCTCGTCCTCCAAAAGGAAAATAGAAATTCTCACTAGGCCTCCTCAAACTAAGAATCAAAAAGAAACTTTAGACCTAGAGAGCTTGCAAAAAGCTTTCCAAAAATTGTGCAATCAGTTCATTGACTTGAAAATATCAGTCGAGGAAGCATCCACAAGCAAAGGAAGTTTTAAGCCCCCTTTCAAAAAGCCTTTTCCTCCTAACACGCCAAATCTGACCACAGAAGGTCTAAATTTCAAAAGTTTACAGTATGTTTTGCAAACCATCTTAGAAGCGCATGATAATTCTGCTTCTGTTCCTCCTGAAAATTCGAACAATGTAGTTGAGGAAGAGGTACCAGAAGAGGAGGATTCATCTCCTCCCATTTTTGGTCACTTATCGGACAGTATCTTCAAAGTGAATTTTGAAACTATCCACCCCTACAACATAAGAAGAAAAACGCAAAACAAACCCCCTTCTGAAGTAAGTAAAAATGTGTTTTTGAAACAGTCAAAGCAAACTGAAATTAAACAAAGCTTAGCAGCCCCAGTTTTAGAATACGATTTAATTGAAGATCTGAAAAAATTGAGGGCTAATATTTTTGTTTTTGAACTGCTGAAATTTCCCCTTATTTTGCAGAAAATGCTTCAAAGCATCACTGAAAACAGTAAAAAGAATGATTCTAGCAGCAAAAAATCAGCAGAAATTGATTCAAACATAGCTAAGAATGTCCCAACTAAAAATACATCTGAACCTCCAGACAAAATGAACTTAGGAGAAAAAATTGTAGCAAATGTAGATAGAACTGTTTTAGGGACAGCAGCAAAAAATCAGCAGAATTATGTTGTTAACACTCAAAAAAATGTCTCGCCTTCTTTGTTAACCTTCAAAATTTTTAATAGGAATTTACATAATTGTATGGTCGATTCTGGTACATCATCAAACGTGATGCCTCTATCTGTATGCCAAAAAATTAATGCAGAAGTTAAACCTTCTGATCTCAAAATCATTCAGCTAGATCGAACAAACGTTAAAGTAATTGGTGAGCTTAAGAATGTGTTGATTAGATTATCGTCCAATCCTAAGGTTCATCAGATAATTGATATTATCGTTGTTGATGTCCCTGAAGTTTATGGTTTTTTTTTTAGCAGGGATTGGTCAGAACAGATGCACGATTACTTTTCCACAGATTGGTCTCACTTGTGGCTTCCTGAAAATGGACAGCCCAACAAAATCAGGATAAACAGAGAACGTTATCTGAAGCATGTTGTAACGGATCTGAATGATACCGATGAGCCTTTCGTCACGTCTACAAATTCATTTGAAACGCAAGGAATGAATACCTTCTTTGGTAATTTCATGACTAAAATTTCTTCTTTCATTGATCCTGGGCAGCAATCTAAAGTTACAACTTATACTCAGACATCAACTTTGCCAAGTATGTCAAGTACTTTCAACGACGCATAGATCTGGTCCTTATACTTCAACGGATCCAAATCCAAAGAAGGGGTAGGTGTTGGTTGTGTACTCATCGATCTTGCAGGTACTAAGAATTTTATAGCTTGTCGATTAGAGTTTGAATGTACTAATAACACGGCCAAGTACGAAGCACTTCTACAAGGACTTAGGAAAGAACTGGATATGGATGTGCCAAATTTGATAGTATTTGGTGATTCAGAAATCATGGTTAAGCAAGTAAGAAACGCCATACATTGCATATCACCACATCTGAAAAGCTACCAAACAGAGGTATGGAGTTTAATGCATAAATTTTCAGCATTTAACATAAATTCCATTCCTAGATTGAGTAATTCAGAAGATGATTTATTGGCCAATGTTGCTTCTAAACTATTCCTGTTGAAGGTATTTCCCCTAATGTGTTTTCAATTGAATTATTGTTTAGGTCGTTAATCTCGGATAACATTACAAATTGGAGAGTATTCGATGATGACCAGTAGATCATCAACTTCATTCATATGGAAGACACCTTCCAAGGTGCAGTCATTGATGAAGGCACTCATGATGAGAACCTCCGAAACTTCACGGTAATATCTGATCCTCGATCTCCTAAATCGAAATCCGAGCTAGTGAACTCTATCCCCAGATCTGTTGTGAGATTAGAGAAATTCTATGACTTGCATGATAAATTTAGAGGGGCAGTCAATTGTAAAACTAATAGTTCCTCTTTGATCTATGAGACAGTTAATTTAGGAATGAGGGATAATCCTCAAAATATTAATCTGGGAAAGGGATGTTCCGATAAAGAAAGATCTACTTTTATAAAATTATTTAAATAATTTAAAGACGTTTTTTCTTGGACATATGATGACTTGAAAACATTTGACCCTAACATCATACAACATGTTATCCCTATGAAACCCCAGACTCATCCTTTTCAACGGAAATTGAGAAAGATGCATCCTAAGTTGGAACCCATTGTTAAAAAGGAACTAAACAAATTAAGAACTGCAAAGATAATTTTCCTGGTTAGGCACACACAATGGGTGTCTAATCTAGTCCCTGTAAGGAAAAAAAGTGGTGAAATTTGACTCTGTGTCGATTTTTGAAACTTAAACTAAGAATATGATAAATACAACTACCATGTGCCTCCAATGGAACAAATTTTACAATAGGTGTCTGGTTCTGAAAGACTATCTCTGCTAGATGGTTTTTCGGGATACAACCAGATCCCTATGTCTCCCTCAGACCGGCTTAAAACCACCTTTCGTACCCCATGGGGCACTTATGCCTACAGGAAAATTCCCTTTGGACTGATAAACGTTGGTGCCACTTTCCAAAGAGCAATAGACATCGTTTTATGTGGCCTCATTAACCAATCAATCATGGTCTATCTTGATGATGTTATCATCGTCTCTAAAACCAAGAAAGATCACCTATCTCACCTTAGGGTTGTCCCAGAACAATGTTGCAAGTTTGGCATATCTCTCAACCCTAAGAAATCGGTCTTTGCAGTAGAGCAATGCAAACTTATTGGGTTTATAATGTCTAAGGATGGAATGATTATTGACCCCGAAAGAACCCAAGCTATTTCTAAACTTCCCCCTCCTTCCAAAAAAAGCCATGCAGTCCTTTTTAGGAAAGATTTATTTCGTCAGAAGGTTTGTCCCAAGATTCTCAGAAATGGTTAGACCATTACAAAATTTAATTAAAAAGGATGTTTTGTATCGTTGGGGATCACAATAAATCCAGGCTTTTGATTCAATTAGAAAAGCAATAATAAAGGCCCCTTCCTTGATGAGTCCCGATTTTTCTCAGGATTTCACTCTTTACACCTTTGCTTCTAACTGATCTTATGTTGTTGTGCTTACACAGAAAAAAATTGAAAGCAATGAGATACCCATTGCCTTCATGAGCTCAGATTTTAAAGGAGCAGATCTTAATTACCCAGCAGTGGATCAGCAATCATATGTTGTTTTCAAAGCAGTGAAACACTTCTGATCCTACCTATTGAAATCCAGAACCAAGGTTATTGTTCCTTACCCAGCTGTAAGAAATATGTTAGTACAAAAAGAACTGGGTGAGAAAAGGTAAATTTGGATGATGTCACTACAGGAATATGACCTTGAAATAACCCTTGCACAAATTGTTAGAGGTCAAGGCCTATGTAAACTAGTGGTTGATTCAGTTGAAGAACAAGAAAGTCAAATAAACACCTCAATTGTGGATCATTATAACGAAAAACAAATCACTTGTGCACAAGCTACTGCTAATTCTTGGTATGAGAACATTAGATTTTATTTGACACATGGATCTTCTCCCCGCAATCTTGATCCTAAGAATAGAAGAGCACTTAGGCTTAAATTTGCATCTTTCCAATTAATAAATGATGTATTATTTTGAAAGAACTTTGATGGTGTTTTCCTGCATTGTTTAGAAAAAGAAGACTCGGAAAAAGTGTTATCTGAACTTCATGCAGGTGAAGTCAGTGTTCACTTCGGTGGAGATACGATTGTCCACAAAGTGTTAAGATCTAGGTACTATTGGCCTACCTTGTTTAAAGATTCCAACAAATGCATAATCTGCCAAAAGGCTGCAAGACGGCTGAAAAAGGCAGCTTTCCCTTTGCAGCTTATTACTGTAGATGCACCTTTTCAACAATGGGGCCTAGACATCATTGGACCAATTAATCCCTCTTCTTCTCAACAGCACAAGTATATCCTTACAGCAACAGACTATTTTACAAGCTGGTCTGAAGTTGTACCTTTAAAAGTGGTAAACACAAATTAGGTAGTGTCTTTTCTGAACTCTCATATCATCACTCAATTTGGCATTCTCAAATGTCTGGTTTTTTATAACACCTCTTACTTTTCATCCCTTGATATGAACGTTTTTTCTCTGGAAAAAGATATTAAACTGAAGTATTCTGCAAGCTACTATCCTCGAGGAAATGGTTTAGCGGAATCGATGAATAAAAATTTAATCAAGATTATCAAAAGAATAGTTTCAGAAAATCACAAGAACTGGCACAATGCATTATATAATGCACTCTGAGCTGATAGAGTAACCCTGAAATCCTCTATTGGTAATTCCCCTTTCTTCCTCGTCTACAAAAGAGAAGCAATTCGACCCCCACATGTCTCACTTCCTTCCCTGCAATTGTCACAGAAAGTTCAAGAAGAGGAGTGCCCTCCTCTAGAAAATTGAATAAATGCCTTCAGATAGGAATTTCGATGTCAGAGATCTGGTTCTCAAGTGGGATAAGTCCCACAAAGGTAAGGGGGAACATACCAAGTTCCAAAATATGTGGTTGGGACCATTTGTAATTTCTAAAAAATTGGGTCCCAGCGCTTTCCGTCTACATAATTTGGAGGGACAACCAGACACTTTCCCAGTAAATGGTCAGGCCCTCAAGAGGTATTTCACCTAATGATTTATTTTCCACTCTTTTGTAAATATTTTTAATTTTCTTTTTCTTTTTTTTTTGGTTCTTTTCATTTTGATTTGTTTTCTAAATAATTATGTCTAAGTCACGATCTCATTTGTGTAAGGGAATCAGAATTTTTTTTCATTAGAAGCAATTGATAACTTCCCAAGTAGCTGAGTAGTAAGTGCTAAAACTCATATCAGCGGAAGTGAATTTACGTTCAAATCTATGTTTCTAGTTTCTCCTTCATATTACAAGTAGATGAGATTATCATTAATAATCTTCTAACGTTGTCCTTGTTTTAAGGAAAACAACTCAGTTGTACCTTCTTGTCCTCGAGATGGTTTCCTAACAGAAATCTAAGTGTCCAAAGTATGATGAATGTCATAAAAAAGGGAAAATGATTTTTTGTTTAAATGATCAAAATTTTTATGCTAAACTCTAAGATTTTCAGTATCACCCCGCCCTCTTGAATATTATTAATTCCTGCAAATTATAAACAAATTCTAGAGGGTTGAAAGAACGGTAATGTGTGGGAAGTGTATGTAAACCCGTCGGGATGCTAAATAGGTATGTTGGCAACGGGTAAATGCATGCATGATACCAAGGCAACTTCATCGGGGTACTAAACGGGCCTGCTGGCAATGAAGCAATGTCGGGTTTAAGAAGATCCTCAAGTCTATTTTCAATTTGATCAAAGTGAAAGGATGTCTCATATCATAAATATTGGACCACTCTTGGACAATATAGAGGTACTAGAGTGGGTCAAATGACATCCCTGTCGAGGCTATGGACACCTTCTGGCAGCAGTGTCCCTGTCAACAGTATCGAAGTCAACTGCATAAACAATCGCTACACTCATAATCCAAGTTAGATATTGGATGACATATTTTTAGACAGAAATACATATGATGCTAAACTGCATTATTTTCTGAGTTATGATCAGTATGCTTGACCTGTTGTTAACTATTTCTAAAAAAACCATTTCATCTAATTCACCCTAACATGAATTTTTTGGTGATGCAGAGATAACTTCTTCGCCCAGTATGTCACCATTGTTGGCATCCACACATGATTTTCTATACGTATCACGATCAAAAGAGACTATACCTTTATGTATCTGCCATCACCTTCTATTTGTAAATGTTTATGTTTCTGAGTTTTGAGGTGATGATTGGGTTAAGTTTACCTTATTGAGTTTTTTCGTTTGCATTTTCGTTTGTTTTATTTTTAATTCATGACTGTAAGCATGAATTTAAACATAAAACTTGGCTTGGTTTCATAATCTTTTACCTTAGAAATATCGTTTTAGAAGGCACTCATGCATGGTTTAAACTCAAGACTTATGAACTTATTGATTAATACACTATCTACATCTTTATTGATTATGGGTCTCGTGACTTCATTGGTTCTATAGTTTATTGTTGATTTAATTCATGAATTGTTTGAATGCACAAAAATGTTGGTTAACAGTTGATATAATTTCATGAATGAATTTGTCATATCAACATTCATATCAATAGGTAAGAGCATGTTGTACCTACGTTTTCAATTCACCTTTCTTCCCTGAAATATTAATGAGATCATTCATTATTCTTGGGGTTTTGTACTGTGGAGGGTTTGGCACTCATTGTGAGAAATGGTTTGTAGTTTTACGACCCCTCTGTTTTCATTATCCCTAACCATTATGTTCGAGTTATGACAGTCCCCAAAACTTGCATATTTCGTGCCATCATAGTTTTCTTAGATCTCTCTCTGTTGCTCATCCATTGGAAACCTAAACCTATCTCGTGTGATATATGTTATATCCTTGTCACAGTGGTAATGGCACCCATTGTTCATATCGAGCCAAACGGATGTCAAGCTCTACTATCCATGATGATGCTATCGACGACCTGAAGGCTCATGGATGGGATGTGTTCCTCAAGAAGTTCGAAGGCTATAATCTCCAAGTTGCAAAAGATTTTGCACAAACTTTTGATGGTTTTAGGGCCAAGGTGGGGGATGTTTAGTTGGAAATCACAGAGGATTTCATAAGCAGGGCGATAGGACTTCCATCGAAAGGCGAAAAATGGTTTAAGAATGCAAATATTGAATACATCCCATGGATTGTATTCATGGTTTCCCGCAAATCCACTTGTTGTACAAAAGGTATTCCCATTGCTTTTCTAAAACCTAGATGGCACAGTCTCCTTTTAATTTTGAAACAGTTTGTCACTTGTGAAGGCCGATATGGGATGGTTTTTCTGTACCATGTCTGTTTTCTTATGAATTTCATAGGGTTTGAGTTGGATATGCCTTTTTACCTATTGATGAGTCTTTACAAAATGTCTAAGTGATTTAAGCAACAGGGTATCAATTCAAGTCTATTTCACCACGGACTCATTAAAATCTTGTTGGTTTATCACCTATCGAAAATAGGTGACAATTGGGAGACCTTTCTGAGAATAAATGGCTTCACCCAGGTCAACGATACAGCCAGCCCCCATTTAATTGTAAACCCTAATTTGGACAGACCAGTGACTGAAAGTCAAGTCATTAATTCAATTGGTGGCTCAGAATTTATTGAACCACTTTCTGTTGTTGATGAAACCCCTGTGGATAAAGAATTACCATGTAGGTTTTCACCTAGAAGATCTTTGGAATGGGTAATTACCGAATTGAAAGAAAAGGATCATCATGTGTCTGTGAACGACTCTAATTTAAACGATAATGATACATCTATTGTGAAGAATTTTCGTAAGGGAAAGAAACCACAAAGCACGGATTTAAATTTCAGGAACAAGAATGTTGGTCGTTTTATTTCTAGAAAACTAAGAAATTGAAAGGGTAATCATCTAAGCTCGATCAATCCGATCGAGATAGATGATCAGTGTTCATATCGGGAGATAGATGATTTCTTGGCTCGTGAAGACCCAGAAAATTAGTGCCCCAGGAAAGAGGTTGTTACCCAGGTTGAGAAGTATGACTTCGTGTCTAATTTACCCCCTTGTCTCAAAGGCAAAGAAGGTGTTTCAGGTATTGGTCACGACCTAGAACAGACCACAATGACACATGAAGCACCCATTATCGATTGTTTTCCACGTCAGTCTGTCATTTCCCCAGTGCATTGTGATAGTTGTCTCGAGTGGATAGAGCATTATTATAGAGATATTTCGCTCTTACAGGATCAAGTGAAACACTTGGCGACTCAGAATGACCTATTGGAACAAAAGAATAAGGCACACACAGAGAGGGAAATCAAAAGATCCAAGAAGTCTGGGAATATCACAATCAAAAACACAACCAGTTTCAAAGCCATTATAAATTCCGAACTATCAGATCCTGCTTTTACTAATTTCTAATGGTAAAACGATTTTGTTTTGATTTTATTCAATTCTGTTATGAAAAATCAAAATAGGTAGATTTCATTTTTGATTTCATTTTTAAAAAATAAGACTAGCTACAGAATCTATGATTTTGTAGTCTATCTCTTTTGAATATTAATTAGTATTGTTATCTGAATATCAAATCGGTTTTTCTATCTACAGGAAATTGGTGTTTATGATGTTGATTGCATGGAGCAAACACCTTGGTTCATACGCTCAGTTATTATGTAGTTTTATGCCTTTTATGTTTATAAAACTTTGGTTTATTTTTGACAAACCAACTCATGCATGAGTGGTTTCTTGTTCACTATTTTTGTAATATTATCTAATTTTTGTGGATTCAACTCTATCTTGTATGGTAAAAGCATTTGAATCCTGAACTAGTTTAAATATTGTTCACTCTTGTTAGTAAAAAAAATCTTTGATTTGGACACATTATGGACATATAACTTTCAAGACTGAAATGGACAAGTTGTTCACTCATTGGATTTAGACCAGTGTGGCGCTTACCCATTGTGTTTTGTCTTTTATATTATGGAATGTTATTACATTTATACAGCTTTAGTCTTATGATCGTAGGATATTTCATATTATTCAACACTTTAATTATGTATGTAATTTGTTTTTCATATATTACAATCTGTGATCAGTATTTCATTTAAATATCATTGATTTATGCTTGATGTTAAGTGATGTATTACATGAATGCTTTGTATTAAATTTATTTTACTATAAGTGTTCATCATTACAAGATCACCAGATCTGTATGTTTATTACTCTGCTCTTACATTCCTGCTCCAAAAACACCTTTGAGTTTGTTCTGGGAGTGTTAGTACCAGCCTATTACAGGTTTTTCTAATAGGCAGGACAGTTGGGAGTTTGAATTGCGTAGAGACATAAACTCATTAGTTGATTAATTGCAGGTTAGTTTACTCGTATTCTATTTCTTTTGTTAGTTTATTTATCAATGAAATAAGAATAATTTAAATTGGCTTTGACTATTATTTTGTTCTTATTTCAAATTATGTTTTATTAGTATTGTTTAGTTCTTTAGATTTTAAATATTAAACAAAAAATTATAAAATGTATGTGTTTTTTTTATCTACTTCATAAACATCTTCAAAAAACATTTGTTTCACAAGATATCCCTGAAATCTTGCAAGATTGTATATATATTGTATATAAGCATATGCACATATCCATACTTCTACTTTTGACGTTTGTAAATTATTGAACTTACATTATTAGTATCATAGCTTTATAGGTTAGTTTCATTTCTTTATTTCTAGGACTTTAGTTGGCCAATGGAGCCATTAAACCCGTCAAGTCATTTCATTCCAAACGGATTAGGTTATTTAGACAACCCCAGTCCGGATTTGACCTTCCAGTTGACGGTGTGTCATTTACGCCCGTCAACAGGCTTTAAGAAAACTATATACTGGAATAGAATATCATGGATATGGGTTTTGTAGAAAATATACTATGTAGACTGACTAATCCATCAAGGGATCCCATGAGACAATCTCATATGAAAAGTTTTAAAACTACCTTATAGTGTAACCTTACACTCTTTCTCATCATGCAATAAACATTATACAACACTTTACATAGACTCTAAAGCATAAGCACCTAACATGATCTAGGGATGAGTGTGAGCAAGGATTTGGGCCCTAAACTATCTTTAGAGCATGCTTATGGGTTATGCAAAGGAAATATTTTTCCTATGAGTTGTATATAGTAATCGTTAGAGGTCATGTACACAAGGGTTAGATCTTGTGTTATTGAGTATGCTTTGAGGGTTAATAATAGGATCTTAAATCCTAAAGTGTGTTTTAGGAAAATTAAGCCATGTGTATGTTCTCAAACTACTACACAACCTTTGTAAATGGAATTTTTAGCCTATGTGTGGGATAGGGTATTATTTCAAAGATTTTCATGGCAAGATGAGTCTTAGGGAATCAATTATAGTCCAAGGATGACATGAAGTATTTAAGACCTAAAAGATGGTCATGTACACAAGGGTTAGATCTTGTGTTATTGAGTATGCTTTGAGGGTTAATAATAGGATCTTAAATCCTAAAGTGTGTTTTAGGAAAATTAAGCCATGTGTATGTTCTCAAACTACTACACAACCTTTGTAAATGGAATTTTTAGCCTATGTGTGGGATAGGGTATTATTTCAAAGATTTTCATGGCAAGATGAGTCTTAGGGAATCGATTATAGTCCAAGGATGACATGAAGTATTTAAGACCTAAAAGATGGCCCTTTAAGGTTTGTGGCCATGCATGTAACCACAAACCACCATATAGGATGTACAGAGGGAATATTTAGCATAACAATAGGATATGGACACTATTTCGAGGTTTTTTACATTATGTATGGGGCTTAAGGTCTTATACATGGTTGACTAGGATCTTAGGCTATAAAATATGCTTCTAGGAATCATTAGCCATGTACAGGGTCCCAAACCACCACATAAACTTTATAAACTGAATTTTTTTCCTAAAAAATGGATATGATCACCATTAGAAGGTTGTGTACATAAGGTATGTATCTTAGGTCCTTTTCTATGGTTTAAAGATGAAAATCATCATGTTAGGCCACAAAATATGCTTTTAGGTCTCATAGGACATGCATATGGCCCCAAACTATCTCATTAGTCATGTAGATGGAATGTTTTTCCTATGAGTGTTATGTGGGTTCCGCTACAAGGTTTTTTTGCACCAAGGATGGATATTGATGCCCTAGTGATCTGAAAATAGAAGGCTGACTTGTTATGCTATGCAAGCACCCTCTACTTCAATAAAATAAACCTTAACAGGACCTTGCTTCATGTGTTAAAATGTGCAACTTGGTTTATGTGTTAAGTTCTTAGTTCTTCTTTGCAAAGTTCATGTGTGAGGAAAGTTTCTTTTAAATGATTAAATATGTGTTATAATCCAATGTACAGCAATATAAAATGCAGCAAATAACACAGCAAACTCACAACAATAGCAAGATGATAAAGGAGTTCACCCCTCTCTGGGCTACATCTCCTTGAGCCTCCTTCAATGGACTTGGCTCTTTGGGATTAGTTTGTCAAATGCTCTTTACAAGATGTTTCTCAACTCCAATGGATTTACAGACTGTACCATTGGATTCAGAATGCATAAAAACCCCAAAAATGACTGTTAAAACTCTGCAAATGGACAATGGCTCATCCAACAATGACCTCTTCTACATGTGACCTCCAAGCTTCCCTGAGCTACAATGGAGAAAAAATACTTGTAGAAGTCCTCCAATGGATCTGAAACCTATCCCAATGTGTTAATATCATAATAACCAGTCAAGAATGACTATTCAGTCTCAGAAAATGGACATGGGCTCACCTGAGCAATGCCTCAAACAATGAGGGCTTTAAGCTTCATGGAGCTTCCTCAAACTTAAATGGTTAAAAACATGCATTAGAAGTCTCAAAATTCCTTTGAAAACTATGCCAATGGACTCAGAACATCCAAAAACCCCTAGCTGGGATTTTTCGGCACCTGATTTGGTCAAAAACTCAAAAAGTTATGGCTTCTGCCATTTTTCCTCTTCAAGCTCTGTTACTGGTTCGCCATTCTGCACCTGTGGAAGACTGAACCTAGCCTCTGGACGGTTTCCGTGCCTAAACCCAGCACCCACGCGCGTTCCGAAAATGGTGCAAAATGTCGATCAGTTAACGGGAATCAAACCCCCAAACTTGGAGGTGTTGGGTGCATGGGGCCATGTGGCCACCTTCCCGCGCATAAAAGGGGCTAAGTGCTCTTGGTTTCCACCAGGGCTCGACACGTCGGGGTACGGTGGCATAACCGTTTTAAAACCCAATGTAGAAATCCGCGCGCCAAATTCCAATTCGTGGTCGTATGAATCCACAATATAACCATATGGTAAAGTTTGTAAAAACCCCGCGCGGTTTACATTTGTGTAATGGTCAAATAAACTTTGGGTTATGTGTAATAAACCCGCACCATATGTTTTAATAAACGATTATAAATAGTCCACGGCTTATAACATTTCAACCATGTATTATATACCCGCGCCAATCGGGCCACACGCCATGGTTCCATGCTATTACAATGACCACGGGCTATAAACAAAGAACCCCCGCGCAATTGATATGGTTTGGACATATGTATAACCAATATAACCACGGGTTGTATTTCCAACCTTTCGCGCGCGTTATAACAGGGTTATATGAACTATGCGTGTGACCGGGGGCTGGGGCTTAGCCCCAGCCCTAACCCCCGCCGACCATAGCATAAGTGTTAATTCAAATAAAACTTTTGCCATAAGTTAAATAAGTTGGCATATGTTAAAACGCTCAACGGAGGGGAGGTCCGGGGCTCGAACCCCGTGGCCTCCATATACCTTTTAAACGACCAAATAGCCAAACTCAGGGTGCCACGTGGCAGCCCTTCATTGGGCCACGTGGCACCTTTCCATTGCACAATCATGCCACGTGTCGTCACATAACTCGTCCACAATCAACCAATCAGCGATTGCCACGTCGACTTCCAGCCACGTCATCTGTACGGCCGCCACGTCAGTTGTACGGCCCATGCCACGTCAGTTGTACGGCCTACCCAGTCAGCATCAAATTTTTCCCTGTTTGGCCCGGCGAACAGATCGCGATAACTTCTCCATACGGACTCTGTTTGTGAAAGTAAATATACCGCCGGAATCAGGAGAACGAGACGGACGCAATGGCACCATTTTCATCGCATTCCGAGCACTTTGAAATTGAGCAAATTTTTGACCCCTGATCCAGATTCTGATCACCTAGATATGATCTATAGATTAAGATTGTGTCCTTATACCATAAACCATGATTCTAGGGATCATATGCGATGCATAGGTCCTAAAACCACCATATAGGCCCACTTAAGGAAATCTCACATACAAGTGGGATATGAACACCATTGCAAGTTTTTGTTCACTAAGGAGGGGTATTAAGGTCATCAACATAGTCCATGGATATAAACCATGTTATTACACCATAAAATATGCTTCTATGGATCACAATTCATGCATGCTGCACTAAACCACCACATAATATTTATAGAGGGAATCTTTAGCATATAAATGGTATGTATGCACAATTATAAGGTTTTACACATCAAGGATAAGTATCAAGGTCCTAGACATAGTTAAGGGACCTAAAATAGGTTCTTAAGTCCTAAAATATGCTTGTGGGGCTCATGGGCCATGCATATTAAACTATACCACCTCATGAGTCATGTAGAAGGAATTTTAGGGCTGCAAATGTCATATAGACATCATTAAAAGGTTTTTCTCACTATGAATAGACCTTGGGGACTTGTTTATGCTCTAAACATGAAAATAGATTCCCATACCCTTAAATATGATTTCAAGGCTCATAGGTGTTGGATGCAGCCTCAAACAAACATGATGTCCCTAAATGGAATCTTTGGCATACAAGTGTGATAAGGGAACTATACAATTTTTTGTGTACAAGAAGGTTGGGTCTTGAGAAATTCGCCATGGTCTAAGGAAGAAAATTAGGGTCTTTGGCCATAAAAAATGCTTCTAAGGTTTTTAGACTATGTGCATGGCCCTAAACCACCACAGAGGCCCTCAAAAGGGAATATGTATCATAATGTTGGGTTATGGGTACCATTTGTAGGTTTTTCACATTATAAATGGGTCTTAATGCCCTTGTTATAGTATGGGGATTATAACTAGGGGTTGGGGACCTAAAACATGGTTGTATGGCTCATGGGACATGTACAGAGCCTCAAACCACAAAAAAGACTTGTAAAGGGAATAGTTGGCCTACATGTGGGATATGGGAACCATTTTCATGTTTTGTGTAATATGGGCCTTATGGATCTTGCTATGTTTTGGGAATGAGATTTGGGGTCTTATACCTAAAACAATTTTTTTAAGGTTTATGCACCATGTACAGGTCCTTGAACCACCACATAAACCATGAAAAACAAATATTTGGCCTAAAATTTGGATATGGAAACTTCCCAAGTTTTATGTAGAAAGTGTGGATCTTAGGGCCCTAACTAGGGTCCATGGATAAAAACTAAGGTATTAGTCCCTAAGATATGGTTTTAGGGATCAAAGAACATGCACAAGACTTAGAGCCACCACGCATACCTCATAGAGATAATATTTGTTGTAAAAGTGGTGTATGGGCACCAATCTAAGGTTTGGTTCGCCTACATGCATTTTAGTGACCTAACCGTGGTCCTTAGATGAAAATTAGGATCTTATGACCTAAAATATGTTTCTATGGATAATGGAGAATGTATGGATACCTAGGCCACGACACATACTCTAAAGAAGGAAGCATTGGGTGATGAGTAGGATATGGGAACTATTTTGAAGTTTTTCGCACTAAGTATGGAAATTTGAGCTTTAATTATGCTTTAGGGATAAAACTAGGGTCTTGTTGATTCATTTTTGCAGCATATAAACTCCAAGTTATAGATTCTACCAAAAACATTTCTGAAATGAAGTTATTATGTAATAAATGGAAATGATCACCTAAAAATCTAGAACATGGGATACAAAACCCAAAACCATTTGGTCCAATTCACCCAAAAAATGTGTCAATTTCGACCTCCATTCAAGGTCTCTTTTGAATTAGCAAATCCCTCTTACCTTAAATAAAACATGGATTTCTCCCAACTATAAACTTCTTTTTGGAATCTAAAGAGTTCAGGTAATCTTCACATGATGATCATAAAACCCCCTCAAAAAAATCACCCTCAAAATCTAGAATCGGTCTCAAACATCGTAGTTTTCTCTCTTTATGCAAAATTCATCGATTTTATCTTCGGATAAAAGAGATATCAAGGATTTATAACATGGGAACATGAAACCACTGTTACGAGGGAAAAACTCTCTATGGCCATGGTAAACCACAACAGATAGTATGACTGCAAAAATCTACTCAATTCCAACATATGCTATATAAACCAATGTGCAAGCGAGATAAGAAAGAAGCCTACCTCGTTCCAACATTCGATGATGTTCCACTGTTGAATACTTTGACCCAAATCTTTTTACCTGCAACAAATTCTCAACAAACAAGCAGAGCAAGTATATAGTGATAATATAAAGGGGTTAGCACATTAGATAGCATAATCCATTAATAAACATTACAAATATGTCCATGGATAATAATCATATATTTGCACGATACCAATTGGACAGGAAAGGAGTATTTCTATTAATAAATGATCAGCAGAAGCGAAAACATTACAGACTTTCGTGTCGGCACGGTTCAAAACCAAGAAACCAAGTTCCTTCCCACTGGGCCTCCACCAAAAGAAAGCTCATAGAAAAGAGACAATGAGGTTCTCTCAACAATATGGAAAGAGCTTGGGGGCTGAACATTATGTTCAAACTTGAGGGACAAAGGGATGTAGACTCAATATGAAGTAATTTCTCCATAGTAACTTTGCTCTAAAATTTGAATTCTTTCTCCTTTTTTCCATAGCTCGGAATTGTGTTCTTATAGCCTTCAAAATGCAACTGAAGGGTCGAGTCAGAATGTTTCCAGTATATGGAAGGCCAAGGATCAGAGATCTCATGTCGTGACATGGAAACCCAACTTCATTTTTGTATTTTCTGGCACAAATCCCGATGTACACAGGTTGTAGTGGAAATGCCTGCATATATGCATGTTGTATAGTAGATAGGGCGCGTATATGTGGAAAAATATGTATTTTTAGCTCTGGATTCATCAAAAAGGGATGACAAGTCTGCATAGGGAAATGGAAAAAGGCCCTCTGTGCAAGATAGCAATGGTGAGGCAAATCTTGCTATAACAGATCTTTTGAATTAGAAAATCCATCTTACCTTAAATTAAACATGAATTTCTCCCACTATAAACTTATTTTTGGAATCTAAAGAGTTCAGGTAATCTTCACATGATGATCATAAAACCCCCCCAAAAAAATCACCCTCAAAATCTAGAATCGGTCTCAAACATCATAGTTTTCTCTCTTTATGCAAAATTCATCGATTTTATCTCCAGATAAAAGAGATATCAAGGATTTATAACATGGGAATATGCAACCACTCAATAAAAATCCCTTTGTCTCATCTCCACCCAACATTTCACTCAATGAAAAACGAATGTATTATGCCCAAGATATCACAAAATTCATTCAAAACTCCATGGAAAAATGTTAATGGTTTTGAGAAACCTAGCTTAAAAGGGGGTTTTATATGCCCATATTAGAATTTTGGTTAATTCCCATTATTCCTTACTTCCCTCTCCTCCTCGCTTCACACCTCCTTCTCACTTATCCATTCCTCCTCCATCTTCTCCCTTGTCCATTTATCTACATAGTTCGGACCCCATTTCTTTCCCACCTTATTCCTTATCCTATGTTTCCATTTACCTTTTCCTTCTTCCATATCCTCCCTATATCGCCTCTGCATCCTCTTCCCCTCCTTATATATTTATCTTTCCCCTTTCCCCTCCCCCTTCCTTATCTTATGTCCCTTTGGGATCCTTATGCAGAGTGGAAGATCCTCCATCACTCTTTCCCTTCCTCCCACACCTCTGCATCCTATCCTCTTGCACCTATGTAGAGTGTCACCCTACCTATGTTTATACATGAAACTATCCAAGTAAGAATGAGTTTTATGGGATTTTCCACACATATGAGTGTAGAAACCTCCCCAAATATTTAGTCGAATCCTCTCTGACATATCAAAGATCTAAAAGATTTGTTTTATCCCTTTAATTTTGAATTGCAAATTGTAGGTGGTGAAGAAGAAGAGTAAAAATACACCTAAAGTGATGCCTAGAATTCCTCTAATTGAATCTCTATTTAGGCACCTTGGAAGAGAAATGGTCCAACTACCTACACACATACCACTAGTACAAAATGAGAGATAAGTGAACATGCGACCAAAACAATTTGTCACCACGGTTTTTTCAAGGGATAAATGACCAAATTTGATCAATTTTAAGGTATCTAACTAAAAAGACCAAGATAAATGACCACTTTGGTCATGGGATAAGAACTAAACTAAAAATACCAAGATAAATGACCAAATTTGGTCACAGGATATAACTAGACTAAAATTGACCACATAACAATTGGTCATTTATTTGGTCATTTTTAGTTGTCACTCCAACAATGGAAAATTACAATTTTGACAATGAATTTGTACAATTTACTAAATTCTAATACTGCACATGGATTCAGAGACCCCCTCTCTGAATCCATCTATAGTGTTAGAATTTAGTAAATTGTATACCCCCTCATGTGTCACAACTCAGCAATTGACACCAAATTAGTTATCATGATGATATCCTAGTGAGATATGGCTTATATATCATCACATTGAAAATTCCCTTAGGGACAAATTACTTTGAACTAGATCCAACCATGGGAAACTACTCCATATAGTCAATTATTAGAATTTATATTGCACATTGAGAGATTTAATTTGGGGGGATTAGGCAGGAACTAATTACTTTGAACTAGATCCAACCATACAGCGAAACTACTCCATATAGTCAATTATTAGACTTTATATTGCACATTGAGAGATTCAATTTGGGGGTTTTAGGCAACTAACACCAAATTAGCTATTATGATGATGTCCTATCAAGCTATGGATTATATCAACATATTGAAAATTCCCTTAGGAACTAATTACTTTGAATTAGATTCAACCATGGGAAACTACTCCATATAGTCAATTATTAGACTTTATATTACACATTGAGAGATTTAATTTGGGGGGATTAGGCATAGTAAAAATTATTCATAAGATATGTGTGAAAATGGGTTGCTCATTAATCCATATCAATAAATGAACCAATGGAATTTATTTACAATATAAAATAAAATTATAATAGTGTATGGTAACAATGGCATGACATACAATAATATGGGATATTTTTCACACCACCGTGTGTAAATAAAATAGCATTATGATAGTGTATTTGATCGGTAAGTAACTATCGTGTTTGTAAACCATGTGTAATGATAGTGCATTTCATTGATAATTGTTCGGCATTGCTAATTCCATTAGCAGAAGCCCGTATCGCCCGACATGGCTAAGAGAGGAGGGGTTTACATATGCGCTAAGTCATAGCTTACTTCTCCATTTGTTAATGGAGTTCATCCTACTTATTTCTAGTTAATTGGTGGGAGGGTGTGTGAAAACCGATATAAGGGATTGATTTTATCTCTACGATTGATCTACGTATGCACAATTCACTGGCCAACTTCTCCATTCATTAATGGAGTTCATCCTACTCATTACCAGTTAATTGGCGGGAAGGGGTGTGATAACCGGGTTAAGGGATTTTATTAAGTGATGATCGTTGAATTTGTTCTTTAGGTTACACTATATATGTACCACTAGTAGTAGCAATGGAGATTAAAACTACAACAGATATAACTTTGAGGCTTTTGAAGAGGTGGGCGAGGGATTCTTTAGTAGCAGAGCTGAAATCCACATCTTCCCCTTCTCAGGTTAGTCAATTTTGTTCTCAGTATTTTGTATTTGTTATATTTCTAAATGCAGAGAAATCTCATGGATTTTAAGCTTAATTAAAGAAGAGAATAATGAGACTGATCCATAAATATGATCCATTGGGGGGTTTCTATCTTACATAGATCTAAACGTCTTGGAATTTCTTTATAAATTTCTCAATAAACTGTCCCAAAAAGGTAATGGATTGGTTAGAAAAATTTAGAAACCATTTCCTATCTTCCCCTTATATAGAATGAGAAAAAATTATGGATAAGACATCATTGGCCTCTGTAGAAAAATTTTTAGTGTATTCTTGGATGGCAATGAGATGGTCTTCAGCAATAAGGAAGGCCATTTTCTCCATTAGAACTAGGCCATATTCTTAGGTATTCATCAGGTAGGTCCCCTATATGTTCTACAGGTGGTAGGATAAGGGATTTGAGTCTGGATACTAACCTGGAATTATGGGTATTTGGCCTAACCATAAGAATATTAGGGTTCTGAATCAGAGGATGACTTGGGGTTTGAACTACGGGTTGGGTCACAAAATGGTTAAACACTTGGAGGGTAGGAATAACCACAACCTGAGGTGATGATGTGGGGTTGGAGGGTGATGATATGGGACTTTGAATATTCCTCCTAACTAATGGGGCATTGTGAGAGAAGGCAGTCTTTAACCTCAGTATCTTCTAGGACCCTGCTAAACTTGCTTTTACATTTTTTCCCACGTCATAATCTTATTTTTTAGAGCCAACCAAACAAAAATCTTCCCTTTGTGAGGAACATGTCTTTTCCAGAATTCTCCACCACCACCTGAGATCAGAATGGATGGTGTTTATGAAGGTAAACTCTTATCCATTTTTTAATGAGTAATATTTATTTAGTTTATTTCCCCCCCATACCATTGTATTGTGTCCCCCTATGTATTTTTTAATTTTATGGAGTCTTTGTTTATACTATTCATGTATTTATTCCATTCTACCACGTAAATGCCTCCCGGTCTCAGATCTATATCACTTTTCTAGCCCAAAATCCATATGTCCTTCTTGTCCCTATCATATGCATCAACTAGAAGGAACACTTGTCTTTCCTATAGTTTCCTAATGAGCTCCTCAGACAGCTCTAAACATATATTCAAACCACCCAAGGGTCTTGTAATGTCCCCCCTTTGGGACATCATCACAGGGCAAAGATTTATGATGACCAGAATAGCCAGATGGGTGCTAGAGAGAGTACATGGGTATTTGAGAGGCATTGTGGGGTCCATCTTGCATTGATGATCATATTCCATCATTATGAGCCATTCTTCACAGGTTGGCTTTGGTTTCATTGCATTCTGACGATTTCCATGATTTTGACTATTTTGAGCTATAAGTCAATGGAATTCACTGAAGAGGTCATTTTGGGCACATTACTTGGAGGAACCTCTCCGTGTAATAGCTCATTGGAATCAGGAGGAGAAACACTATAGGATGGGATGGCTAGAAGTGACTTCCAATGGCCAGGGAAGCCACAAGGAGAGATAAGGAGCTTTTCAAAGGTAAAAAGGTTAATTAATTCATTAAAGTGATTTAATTAATTAATTAAATATTAATAAAATGAAAGTCACTTTGGAGGGAAAAGGTGAGCCAAAAAGTATAAAGGAAAGGAAGGGCCTCTTCTCATTCATTCATGTATGATC
>ML778485.1:132894-164358 GCA_009831015.1 Picea engelmannii | reverse complement strand
GTACAAGATGATTCAAAATGAAAATGTCTCCTTGGTATATATAGGAGACTAGGAGGTATAATTACAACTAATGGCCTAAAGCCGACATAAATAAAATACCATTACTAATATAATATGCCCCAATTAAGGGGTAATAAATAACATTACTAATCTAATATTCCCCAATTAAGGGGTAATGAGCCAATATTAGGGCTTAACACTACCCCTGTGTTTTGCCTCACTCCTGAGGGAACATTTCAAGTCGGTTGTAAATAGAAAGGATGAGGAATTATCTAATGCACCAAGTGAGGAGAACATGGATGGTATAGAAGCTATTGCAGATTTAGAAGTGCAACCCTTGAGTCTTTGTGCAGGCCAAAAATCAGATGAAAACACAAAGCCCGGGACAGGTAATGAGCTGATCCATTTTGATTCCCTGCCCTTATGTTTTAGTTCTTTTCATACTTTGAAAGGGAATCTTGGTCAGATTCTGGTTGAGGATCACAGGGTAAGCCATGAAATACCAACAGAAAAAATTCCATAGTCATCTAAAATATTTTATGACCCTATAGCTAATATGTTGGATAAATTGTGTTTTCAAAGTCAGTTTTCATTTACCCCCAACGATTTCAAAAATTGTTATGATATGGATATGATCAGACAGTCAGCTACAGGTGTGTGTTCAGCAGAAGTATCATTTCAAAACCTATCAAAAAATTTGCAACCATGTCAAGAAGTGCATGAAGATGCAAATAGCATAACTATAGCATCAAATGATGAAGTTGAGTTGGTTAAGTTTGAATATCAAGGAACAGGTCGCTTTTACCTTGATCCTATAGTCACCTATATGGAGAAAGTTTTCACTGGAGAGACTCAATCTATCTCTAGCATTACTTTGGTTCTTCAAGATTGTCAAGGTCTCTATTGTAAAGATCAATCATGTTTTCAGTAGTGGTCATTACACCTTGCAGTTTTGAATCTATGGATAAAAGGTCAAGTTGCTTTTTTTACTGTGCTAACAAGCAGTCAAGCAATCCACCGGTCTCAGCAGCTACTTGATTGGCTTCATTGTCTTTTTTTTATTATTTGATTTAGCATGATTTTCAGCAGTATAGGGTAGGTAGGAGAATGTGAATAAGCTCAGCATTCCAAGCATCTCTTTTTCAGCAGTGTTCATTTTGATTTGGTTTCAGTTGAAAGATCAAAACAAGTACAGGTTGCAGAATAAGATTTTGGGATCAGCCCAATGAATAAAGCACCGGTTTTCATGTTCATATTTCAGTGGTTCTTGACACCTCCTGAAAGAGTTGCCATCCCCAGGTGGAGCCTATGTTAGGGTCCTATAATTATAGAAGATCTAATGATTCAAATATCATTTGTGGGTCTCATGATGAAGTTCCTAGCTTTCTGGTCTCTCGGTTGTTTCCATTTCGCCCGATCCTCCATCACCCTGTTGCATCCTTCATCCACTGCTACGCCCTCACTCCCTTGTCCTTTTGACACATTGGCTACATTTTGCCCGCCTTTCATCCCTTCATAAACAAACTTAGGATAAAAAACATTAGGTTAATAATGTCAGTAATTAAATTTAGTATAGTTAGATTTATGTTAGACTTGTTAATAATAAATTAATCATTAATTAATTAATTAATGATTAATAATTAAGTTAGTTGTTGATAATTTGGTTAGTAGTTAGATTAGACTTGTTAATAATAAATTAATTATTAATTAATTAATTAATAATTAATAACTAAGTTAGTTTGTGTAAAGTTAATACTTAGGTTAGTTTATTAAGTTAAAACATTAACTAAGAAATTAAACTATTAAACATATAAATTAAAAAACACAAAACATAAATTAAATAAAACAAATGTTAAAATAAAACATTTAACAAATCTAAAAAACAAAATATTAAAATAAAACGAAACGTAAATAAAACAAACGTAATATAATAATAATAACATATATATTAAAAATAAACATGATAAAACAAAACAATAATATAAAACATTAATTGAAAAAACAAATTAAAACACCTAATAAATAAAACAAAAAAGTTAAAACGTAATAAATAAATAAAAAGTCAAAAAACATAAAGCGCACCTCATGAACTTATCCCAAGGTAAATAAATCAACGTTCATTAATTAAATCAGACCACTCGTCCTTTTCGAGCTTTAACGAGGGGGGGGGTCCGATATAAGTGGTATTGGAGGGACACTTGTCACCTCCAAGTGAAATCGGACCCCCCCCCCTCCCAATACCACTTACCATTTGAAGGGGGGGTCCGACGTACAACTTAACTCTCCAAAACCCCCCTCCCCCAATTTCACAAAACCATTGTTTTTCCATTTTTTGACCAGTTTTCTTCCGAAGCGGATTCCAGGAAAATGAAAAATGAATTTTTTAAACCCGAGAGAGGTTTTTCTCCGTAACAGGGTGAATAATAAAAACCTCTCTCATTTTTTGCACAGGTTCCACCATTTGGGAGAATCGAAACTACTTTTCAGCCTCATTTTTCAGATTTCCAATTTTTCCTGTTGCAGTCTTGATTTTGCGGGAGTTGTTTCAATGAGATGGAGACGAATTTGGAGAAACCAAAGGATTTTTTTGTCCATAAAATGCTCATCTACAATAACCTCCTCCATATTGTGCACAGGTGTCACAGTTAAGGAGAAACAGATGTCTGAGTGGACCCCTTTTTGCAGAAATTTGGCCCAGTTTTATGGAGGACAGTTCAGGATTTTCAGGGATTTTACTTCTATTTTTGGCTGAGGTGGTTGAATTCGACCTCCTGAGCCTGGGGAGAGTCCATTTTATATATTTTAATAAGTAAAATGTGTAGTGGTTGATCGTTGAGCTCTGGTTTCATGCCCCACAGGGGATACTTTGTAATTCTCCATATGATTTTCCAGAAATAAAAGTTGTAGCTGCAGGATTCTTGTGTTAGACTCACTGGTGGTGTTTTTCCTCTCTGGGTAAATGTATTCTTACTATGTAAATCCATTTGATGTTTTCCCTGATCCAATCATTAAAAGAAAGATTAAGAACAGAACTTGTTTTTTGCACTTTGTTTCTGGTATTTTAATGATCTGCATGTTTTCGTCTGAAGTTGAGCATAGGAATTCTTAGTTGCTCCTCTGCTTGGTGGATTTTCCCTTCTTTTCCTCTCCTCCACTTTCATTTAATTCAATTTGATCCAGAACTCTTTCTATCCTTCCCTATGGAGACAATCTTTTACCTCTGAGATAGATCCATTTTCAGAAAGGTAGACCCCATGGCCCAATGAAAATTCAAGTTTTCAATCTCCCAAACATACCAAATCCATAAACAAACCCATGTTCTGCATAACTAGCATAATATCTTATTTCAAACAAATCTAAATCAGAAAGAGAGATCCCTCTCTGAGTCTTGGAGGGCTAGATCCAAGACTCGAAGTGGTTTTAATGTTGCCTTTGTGTCTGCCTCCACAGCCTTGGGTAAATTACAGAGTGATAACAACTACTATTGAGGAATGTTTTATATCCTAGGTCTCAAATCCATCTTGAAAAAAAATTCAAAATGCCATCATTTTTTAGGAAAGAAGAAAAATGGAAAACCCCTCAGGTTCAGAACCAAGAAAGTTGAGATTGTGTCCATTCATAGAGGTTATCAATTCCATCATTATTTGAATGCCAAACATGAGATCTACTACTAATTTTCTAAGTATATACATTATATTTATGGTCTTGGGAGGGTTCCACCACATCCAACTCTTTGATTTCCTTTATCATTTTTTCTTTCTTCATCCATATGTGTAATTATCTTAAACAAAACAAGGATTTAAAGTAAAAACCTAGGCACTGCTTTAGGTGGAATATTTACACCATACATTCCAATGCATGTGAGAAAGGTCATAAGGGAGTAATCCCCAAGCATATGACCAGACTTATTTTCCAAGTAATAAATAGTACTACAATAGATGTTATGCCTACACCCTAGTAATCGGATAAGTATACTCTAACATCTATTGTAGTCTTAAAATTCCCTTTTTCTCTCTAGGAATTGGTTTTGATATTTCATTTCAATTCAAGATGAGATAGATGAAAAGAGTTGAAAGTAAGATTAACATACCGATGTCATAATTGAATGCAGAAAATTGAAGATGAGTCAATGGCCAGTTTTTTCAATGAATGAATAGTCTATGAGTCAATGGCACATGATGAGAGAATAGTTGATGAGAAGAGATTGGAGAAATAAGCATGTCCTTGTAATGATTGTCTCGGTGGGAATATGAGAAGAAGACAAATGATTTTTGAACATATGTTGAGATTCGGTCATAGCAGTATAAGCCCTTTTCCCTCAGAATAGTTATCCAAATAGGATACCATTTCAAAGCATGAGAGACATAGAGGGACCAAAAATAGACGAAGAGGAAACAAATGCAAATGAACAGGCAACAATATTAGATGAAAGGATTGAATTTGATAGAATGATGAATGAGGGTTTCAAGGATGATTGGAAAAAATTGATAGAGTATGCTTCAAAACCTGTGTATGGTACTTGCAAGTTAAGTCATTTGACAACAATCCTTATAATTCTTAATTTGCAAACAGTGCATGGTTGGACAAATGAGAGTGTTGATGAGTTATTGGCATTGTTACATCGGTTGTTACCACCTGACTCCACCTGAATTCAGTGAAAGTGTCTCACTGAAGTCTAAGTTTGCGAGTCCACGACTGACCTCAAGTATGTCATTCCCTATAGAGTAAATATTGACCTCCCCTCTATTTATGTCCCAAAAATAAAGTGGACCAATCATTGTCATAGCTCTGTCGACCATCATTTGAATCAATCCATCACTCAAATGAATTCCTAGATCCCACCACCAAATAGGAATTCCATCGCTCCTAATACCTGCTAATGATTGTTGCACCATAATGGTAACCATCAAAGTCAAAATGAGCCAAGTCCTTAGTATGCCATCATCTGGTGGACCCCAAGTGCTAGGAATCAACTTTGTCCCTACTAATTTGTTCAGCCCTTGCCAAATTGCACTAAAAAATGTGTTATCTCGATCACTGTCAATGTACTCAAATGATCCGTGGAGTCTAAACACCTATCTAGAAATTAGCCATGTCCTATGTGATGCCGTATACTCATACATGTATCAAGAATGCCCTGTCGAAGGTGGATCACACATAGCCCTTGTAATCATCTCCCTAATTGTGGACTTAGATACTACAAGTGTGTGACCTTTGTAGTGGATAATTCTATCCACCACTATATCAGTTGGAATCTCTATGAACTGACCCAATACAATTTGTATCTCCTCCCATGCTATGACCAAATGAAATAATTCTGATATGGCTATAATCCCACTTGCCTCACTCATAAGACTCAGGTGAACTCTCCATGTCCTGCCGCATATACTAATGGCATAAGAAAATAGCACCAGATGCCACTGCCACTCCCTGAAAGACTGGAATGTTAGGTGCATTGGTCAAACTCAATGGTATGACCAGGGACTCAAGGTAACATCTAAGAGGGATCATGCGGGTATCCTACTCTGATGATATCTCATTCGAAGATCAATATTTGAGGAATATTCCTCTCCTTGAAGATCATCCATCCACTCATCGATCTTGGGTGAACCAAACTCAATGATATGTTTGAACTCCCTGTCTGGAGGTCTCCCCAGAAAGAACGTCCCAAAAACCCATTGTACACCAATGTACAATGTTGTATGTTGTTGTATACTACTGCATATCATTGTATCATCATGTACCATGGTGTATTCTATATGTGTCATTATATCCATCACTCCACTAATATCAACTGAACCTGGATCCTAGAGTGATGTATCCACATATGTCCTATACTCAATCCCCCAAAAAACTGGTGCATATACTTCCTTATTGGATGAGCCATAAGGAATTTTCTCAACTACCTCTGTTGCAGCTAGGTCTTGAGCCAACAGAAACGGTCCATGATCCCTGCAATGCAAAATAGGTGCATTGCAAAACCCTTTTTGTCAAACCTCTCCTCATACACCTACAACCTTGAATGCTCCCTGTGTGGAATCATCATAAGAGGATCCTCCCTCAGATCATGAGTGTTACTCACATCCTCATGTATCATTGTTGCTAATGATGATGGAGTCTCTATTGTTGTCAAAGATGAAGAGTGTGCCAAAATAAGCTAGTGACAAACCTCCTCAATATCTCTTTCCTTGTCTTCAAAAAAATTAAGAGCAAGGTCCCTATCCATGAACAACTGCAAACAATTGTATTCCATCTACTATAGTGCCTCCTTGATGATGTGCAATTGGGAACTACTGACTCCACATGAAATCCCCTTATGCCTCTCCTCCATTTGGGTTTTCCACATAAGGTCTTCAATAAATTTATGAGCACCATATGCCCTCATCAACACCTGCGCAACTTTCTCCGCTATGACCAATATTCGATTATGCAATGTTATTTCATCAACATGGCATGGGTTGTAACACAAGGGATCAATAGACTCACTAGATAATGTCGTACAATGCGAACTATCTTCATCATACAAGTTTTTTTATCTGCTCACATCCCATAAATCAACCTCTTTGTTGTCATCCATGCATAGCTCCCACTCTTTGTCACATTCTAGTATAATCATGTATGCATCATCGTACATATCATAAATAGGATGAGGTGTTGAATTTTTGCTTGAACCATCTTCATAATTAGTATCATATACATGAAGAGATGGTGAATCCTTAACATCGGTTGATTGGAACATCTTCTCATAGTCATCATAAGTAGGACAAGATGTCGTAGCCTCGTCTTCTCCATCTAGCACACTAGTGTCATCAACCTCATTGGTCAGCTCTAATGATGTATCATAGTCTGATGTTTAGCCTTCCTCTATCCGCACATCCTTTTCACGGCTATATGCATGTTCCTCCACCTCCTCTTCATGCTTATCCTTTTTCATTTCGTGTCATGTCCCGTTAAAATAATCCTTGTCCAAATCATTGAGCCAGCTTCTGTAACAGAGAATGTAAAGTTTTTTAAAGGGAAATTATGCATGGATTTCTTCCCTCAATTTTAGATACTCCTGATATTGAGGCATGATCTTCTTCACCTCTAGCACCATCTTGGCTTGTTGAAGAATTTGCCATTTTTTATCCGAGAATTTCAGAGTTTTTTTTATTCTCTTGTCCATGGAAGGCACTGTCGATTTCTCCCTCCTCTATAAGCCATTCATGACTAATGTAATCATGGGCTGGAAAGATCACCATCTCTAATCCCATTGTGATATCTCTAATGATAATATGATAGGGAAATAACTGTTCACTATCCAAAATGTTGTTTCTAGTTGGTTAATTATGTCAAACACTTTGTATTCATATGTTTTAAATCTTCCTTAATAGTTTGCAAGTGTTTCTCCAACAAACATTTCTTCAAACACATTACAGACCACATAAGCATAAGAAATAAGAGACAATGACAGAATTTTATTATGAGTGATGAACAACAATACAATATACTCCCACGGTAATAACTAATGGATGTTATGTAGTTGGAACAAGCTCCTAAGAACACACATAAAAATCAAAACCTGGAATAATGGTGCCAATGTCTCTACTAAAGATGATATTGCTCTATTACAAACCAGAATAGGGCTGGAAACCCTCCCAAATCTACAACACTTTTTTGATCTTCCTTCTTGACACCTCTGCTCATTCGTATAGCCAATCAGACGCTTGTACCAGGTGTGTCTCTACGAGTCTCCAGAGATCCTCGCTTGAAAAAATTGGATATCCAACGGTGCCTCACATGACAAAACTGGGAAAATAGTGAGGGCCTCACGAGACACCTGTTACTCGACCTATAGGGGTGCCTTCGACCTGGTTCTCTGAAACCCCCCAGAAACCCGCAGATGTCTGGGCTCTACCCTATATAGGAAACTTTGTAACCCTCCTGAGAACTTTGGTATCCTTCCAACAGTAGGCCAAAATCCTAAGTGAAGCTCCAATGAAGACCATGTATGGATCTTCCTCCTTCTTGTCTAGCTCCAATGGAAATCTTGGATGGATTCTCCTCTTGTCTAGCTATGGTGGATATTGCACCACCGAAACCAAACCAATAATGGAAGGGTTTTTCCCAAAACCCTAACGAAAACATTAGCTACAAGAGCACTCAATAAGATATCAAATCATAATAATGTGAAGTGAGGGATTAACCTTCTTTTATACTTTTCCAACCCCTTCTACATCCTTCCTCCATGTCTTCTAGAATTTTTCCCTTTTTTATTAAATCAAATATAACCCTTATTTTCCCTCCAATTTTCACTTTAGGATTAAAAGTCACTTTAATAATAATTAAGTAACTTATTAATATAAAGTTAATTTGCTTCCCCTAATGTCACTTTAGTAATATAATATCTCCTAACTAAGTGACATTAAATGACCCTGTCTTCACTCCTATTTCTACACTGACAAACCACGAGAGTCCCTTCTACTACAAAACCAAAGAACTCAAAAATAGGGACATGACAGACTCCCCCAAGCCAAATACCTCCAAGGAACCAACAACAAATCTCCATCAATGTGATGAAAATCACAAAGGGAAACCCCATACAATATGAGGTGTAATAGGGGGTTAGGATAGGACCCTAACATGCCCTTCCCCTTACAAATAAGCATTGTCCTTGAGGATGGAGATGAGGGAATTGTTGAAGGATATTTGTGGGTTCCCATGTGGCATCTTCAAACTGTGTATCCTTCCACTGTACCATGACCTCTTGTATAGTGCATTGGTGGATATGCCACTCTCTTTTTTCGAGACGTCCTTGGAATACAACCAAATGGAACCTTCTTCATCCGGTTTTGGAAGGAAAGTTTAAATATAGGAGGTAGATCCAACCAATTTATAAAGTAGGAAACATGAAAAATTGGATGAATTTTGGAGTGTTTAGGAAGCTCCAATTTGTAAGCCACTGGACCAATACATTTGAGGACCTTATAGGGGCCATAAAACTTAGGAGCAAGCTTCTCGTAGTGATTGTCTTTGAGTGAGGTCTGCTTATAAGGTTGTATATGGAGGAACACCTGATACTCTTCATCAAAATGGCATTCAGAACAATGTTGATCAGCCTGCTACTTCATTTGGTTTTGAACCAAGACCAAATAGTATTGATGGGGGTGTTGAGGAAAAGATATGAATTTATCTTACTCAATCATTTTCGAATCTTGCTTGGCTAAGGGAAGATAGTTGGGAATGTTACCCTATGTTTATAGCATCAAAAAGTGTTTCCTAATCCACAAGTATTAATTACAAGGGCTTAGGCTGATTTTTTAAATAAAAGATTGTTGCAAAATATAGCATTTTTATACAATTTTTTGAATGTATCAGATTGCCAAAGTGAATGTGGAGTTCAAAAGCAAAAATACCAAGTCACATATTAACACAGATGGGAAAGAATAGAAATCGCTTTATTTCATTCCAAGAAATCAAAAGAATCATTCTCTTTACAAAATCCATGTGGGGGTATGGACCAAGGTCAAACTTATATATCCTCGATGAAAACCATACAAAAGGACTCTGACAAGAAGTAAAAACTGAACTTTAAAATTTGGATCATCTTGCCACAGACTGTTGCCCACTTGACTCTGCACAATATCTTTTATCAGTCATGAAATTTAATTCATAAACAGACAAGTCTACACAGACTATTAAAGATAGATCAACACCTTTGAAAATAAGTGTCTGAATGATATGATTCAGATTTGAACCTTGTTGTCTACAATAGGACCTTGATGTCATAAAAGAGAATTAGGCTTTTAATGAATTGAAGAATGAATGAAAATTGAACTATCTCAATAAAACTTAAGAGCAAACCTTAGTATGCTTTCTCCTTCTATTCCCCCCTTGTTCTTCCTTCTCATTTTGCTTTTATGCATTCCAAATTAGTTGAAGTAGTTCAACTACCTCATTTAGTCAAGTTAACTAAACTCAACTAACTTTTAGTTTAGGGAAAGAATTAATAATAATAATAATGGGTATTTTATTAAATAATAACTAGTAGGTGGGACCCCTTATGACTCCCTTTAATTTCTTAACAAAAATAGACATAATAGACAATCAATTAAACACATCCCTCCTTGTGGCTACCATAATCATTTCCACAATTTGAAATTTAAATATGAGTGATATTTCAAATTATATCAAAACATGTAAATATCCACAATATCCAAAAATAGTTTGATGTCCAAAATTTTCAGCAATCCACTGTCCTAAATAAATCAATAATAAAACATAATCAAAAAATGTATTTGCCACTTTGAGAGGCAATTTTCCCTTTGTTGTTGTTATCCCCTTTTGACTTCCCTAATTTATCCTTAGGTTGGGTAGAACCCTGAGACTTGGTCTCACTGATGACATGGGAACAATCATCTCTCAAGTGCATACGAGATGATATTGACTTGGATGAGTCACTTAAAGGAGAGGAGGGGGCAGCAACAGCTTTTCCTTTGTCATGCATATGGTGGGATTCGGTTTTGAGTCTTTTTCTTGCGTGGTAGGACTATACATGTGAGTGTGCAGGGGAAATATGAACATTTGGGTTAACAAGTGGAGGAGGAGGAGGTAAAGAAAAATTTGGCTAGCCACGATGGTGGGAGACAACTAGGCGAACAATCTCATGCCATTCGTCATTCTCGAGAACTTTAGGTTGCAAAGAAACATGAGGGGGCACAGGGATACTAGGGAAATGTTGGGGTTGGAAGAGAGGCCTCTCTGGCCTAGGGTGGATTATCCCTTGTCCAATCCAATTGAAAAATCCATCTTGAAATAGTTGGTTTAACTCTTGAGGATCGGCATCAAAATGTATTGAGAATTTTGGCCTTCTAGGCCTTCTATTCCAATTTCCTCTGCCCCTATTATTTCATCCATGACTTCCTCTGTTGAAAAATCTCATCATGTATGCAGCAATTATTAGCCACTAGATCTTAAAAATACCATGCATGGCATTCTCTTAATATGAAACAAAGTTTGGCTCAGCAATCACATCAGACCCATGCAATCCAATCCATAAAATTCATTTAATAATTGTCAATGAGCAGGGGGTGAAGTAGGGTTCAGGGGTATCTGAGGGGATTGTATTGAGCGAAAAAGTGATATCATGACCAGGAGTAAGAACAGGTTTACTGCTCGACAATTCATTAAACAATTGACTGTGCAACAATAACCAAAACATATCAGTTTTCATATATCTCTATTTTATTTTTTATCATTGTCATATAGAGTTTTAATTTAATTTTAGTGAACAGGGAGTGCAAAATGAATTGCGATCATGAGGGGATTTGTAATGAGCGAAAAAAGTGAGAAAATGAAAGGGAACAAGATGGATATTGTTCATAAAATAAATTAAGTCAATCAACTATCATAACTTTGTTTCAAATTTAGTCCAAAAAGCATCCACTTCCAAGACCAAAACATTCATTGCTCCTCAATTGTATACCAATTTCTTGTTGTCTCAATAACAATTTAATTTCCCAGAAATATTCAATTTATAACAGTCTGTGTATTATAATGTATGCAAACATTTCCAATTCAATCAGAACTGCATGCTCTAATGTTGATCTCTTTCCCTTTTTTTAAATAAACAAAACATGCACAACGATCCCTGTCATCTATGTCCAACATTCATCTTTGGTAATGAAACAATAATACACCCAAGATAAACAATCAACAGTCATTGTCCTCTAATCAACAATCGGGACGGATTTAAATATACACAGGTGCCTTTTAAAATCATGGGCAGACTTAAGAGCATGTTCGGTGAACTAGTCAGACACAGGTCTTCACTCATATCATTGACCCAATCTTGAATAGACAACAACAGTCAACTCCAAAAATAAAATGGAACCCCAAGCTTTCTCTCTGTGTGAAATAAAATATACAGACTTCCTTTTAAATGGAACGACCCATAGAACCATATAATGTATGAAATGAACAAAACTAAATTAACACATAGGAACCTCTTTTAAACTTGACAGAACCATGATCGTGATTGGTGAAACAATCACTCACAAGTGTCTTCTTCATTTTAAATGCAATCAAGATCATGTTGAGATTAAACATAGTAATCGAAACCATAAACGAATATAAGGACAACTCTCAGCTGTATGAACCACATATTTTATTTCTTCTTTGTTCAAAAGAATTCATCATAGAGAGGACACACAGATATTCAACCAAGAGGGGGGAGCTCGTGACTTTAAACTTCTACAATCATTAAACTGATAACCCAACACTTGACAAACCCCAGAAGGTACCTGAGGAAGGTAGAGGCAATTCAGAGTCCAAGTCGGGCTCTTTTAAAAGTTAAATGCAGAGAGGCAATGAAAACATGCTTGTCGGTTTAAAAAACATAGAGAGATAATGGTCCTCCATATCCTTATATCCATTTACCATCTATTAACAACCACAGGCCACAATATAATCTTCAAAACGAAAAAGCAATGAGCCATGCTCCTTTTTCTTTTTTTTAAACACAGTCCTTAGAATTATGACTCCAAGCTCTTGACAGAATCATAAGTGAATGTCCGAGTGGAGAATAAATCAAATTGATCTAACCAATCCAAACACACACCGATGTCACTAACACTTTTTTGCAAAGAGGGTTAATTTAAACAGTGATGGGTACTCGAAAAACACAGAGAGATAATGTTTATTTCCAACACCCAAGAGGTCGAACAACTTTTGAAAAAAATTGACAGTGAGGCCACATACAGTGATCATTATAGTAGGGATGAGAGGAGTGGTGTGTGGAGACTCTTCACAACTCATATCCAGTCAATACATACACATGCCTATATTAACATTCAGGGCCAACCAACACTGGAATTTTGGAAAGCTTTCAGTGAAAATACTGTAAGGAATGGGCCATCAACAGCAGCTCAAGGATTAAACAAAATAAACACACCAGTTGTTGACAGTTGCTCTGCAAATGGATAAATATTACGACAATTACCGAGAGGGAATCGAGTTGACAGCCACTGAAATACATCCTAGTGATTAAAATCCTTCAACCATAAAACACAGAGCTTCATTGCACCACTGTCACCATTATTTCACAGAGAACCATAATAAAAAACCAAGATGACCAATAAATAACCAATGTGCATCATTACTCCACTTGCAAATGACAATGTTTTGTAGTAATCACAGAAAACCCAGAACACAATATTTACACGCAGTCAAAAACTCAAGAAAACACAGAACCCATGAATTCTTGAGCCACCATTTTATTCATAATACAGAGATTCCATTGTGGATGGAAAGCTAAGAACAACTTGTGAGAAAATCGCTTCAATGACGAACTAGTCGAGTTTTGCCCTTACAATCCTGAAAACGTGGAGTTTTCACAACCAATAGATCAACAATGCAACAATGTTAGGGTGATGGGCTCAAGGGAGGTTTGGAGTGACGTGCAGTAAATGCACGTCGCTTCCTTACCTGGCCTTATTCAATTCCATGTACGAGCCAGCCCACTAACATATCATCCACCATTAAAATCAAGCCATAACCAATGCAATATCCATTGTAAATACTTGATACCATATCAATCGCATAGTGCGCCACCCAAGATATATCATATCTATTGTTAACATCTTTCCATAACGTTATACAATAATCACATATCAACATTGTTATATGTGCTCCCATTCAACTTTTGATAAAAATTGCATAGTCCTTTAACCAAACACATAATATAATAGCTAGGTCCACCATTGTCACAAAGGTCTATACATAATCCTTTTGTCATAGCTTTAGAATTTTTCCATAGTTTTCTCCTTTTGTTTTAATCAAGTTCCCATTTTATTGATTTTTTTGCATAAATATATATGGATAAGTAATCAATGTATGAATTAGTAATCAAGGTTATAACATACATAACAAAGCACCTGTAACCAACATGATCCTCATACCCATGGAATTGTTCTGTATCGCAAGTAAATACCAGCAACATTTAGCAATAATGCCTCAACCACCCATTTATCACATCAAATGAAACCAAGACTGCATCATCAAAAAAATGTAGGACTGTGTAGGCAACATCATAACAGCAGCAACATATGAGCGTAACATGTCTATCCTTGCTCCTCTATTCTACAAGGGGGTCCCACCTACTAGTTATTATTATTATCATAATTAAATAATAACGCTTTAGCAATCCTTTGTAGGCGGAAATCATCGTTGCGATTTTAATCGTCAACAAACTGGTGACTCCACAGGGAAATTTGTTTCCAACAGATTAAGAACTCAGAATGTCGAGTTTCACAAACCAGTAACATCAGATCAAGAAGATATACATCAAAATGATTATACAACAGGGGGAAGTGAGCGGATTTAAGGGAAAAGTGATCGGGAATTTTGGAATAACTCATGGAAAGTGTTAAGTATGAGGGGATTTATCCCTATAAGCAAAATCATTCAATTAATCATAGTAAAGTATTATTGACTTCAAGGAGAAAAATTTTATGATATGGTATTTTGAATCTTGAAATGGATGGAAGAAAAGGAAAGCAGAAGAGGGATAAAACCAACTATCTTATAAAACAATAGTTGAAGCATATAAGAATTTCAATGATGCTTCCAAGGAGAACATCATGACAGTTGTGTAACTTGATTGTTATTGATTAACAATACTTTGCATAATAGCGTCGTTGTAGAAAAACTGATCCAACATTTTATTTTGATAAGAAATGAAGTCAAATAAAACAAAATGGCAAGAAATGACATAGCAAAAATGAAACAACAGAATTGTAGAATCGAAGTGAATAAAACAAACTATAATATAGAAAACATTCCATACAGCGTTAAAACTTTTAAGTTTGTTCCACATAGTGTTTTAAGTGGGAATCGTTAGTGCTATAGGAAAACAATCGCTCTTGTAAGTCCTTTAGGATGTAAGAATTTGCGCCTAGGACAAAAGCGATCTTAAAAGGACCCAGCCATAATTTTTGGAACTTTTAATTCCTTCCTCTATCAGCATGAGTTGAATCCCACAGTAGTACCTTCTCATTAACTTTAAATTTGACAGCCTTGACACTTTTGTTGAAATATCTTTTAATAGTTTGTTGTCTTCTCTTTATATTATCCAAGGCAAACGTCCTTTGCTCCTCTAAATCCAAAAGTGAATTCATTCTTTGAGAAACATCAGAAGAATTTAATTCTTCAACCTGTAGCATTAACCTTAGATAGGAAAGTTCCATCTCGGTACGCAGAATGGCTTCTTGACCATAAACAATATGGAAAGGAGTGCAACTAGTGCTCATCTTGGTGGTAGTGTGATATGCCCAAAGGGTGTGAAGAGAGTGTGCCATTGATGAGGCTTATCTTCAATGAGCCTCTTGATAATTCTAACCATATTCTTGTTTGTAGACTCATCCTGCCCATTAGCTTTGGGATAATAAGATGATGAGGTAAAATGTTTAACACCCAATTTAGATAAAAACTGGGTCAGCTTAGCACAAATAAAAGTGGGACCATTGTCTGTAATAATTTCTAAAGGAAGTCCAAATCTAGAAAAAATATTAGTTTCAAGAAAAGAAATCACCTGCTCATCATGTGAATGCTTAAGCGGGACAGCTTCAGTCCATTTCATAAAATAATTTGTAGCTTTCAAGATAAAAACTTGCCCTACTGAAGATGGAGGATTAATAGGACCAATAAAGTCCAAACCCCATTTTGAAAAAGGAAATTCATGGAGGACAGGTTGTAAATGCATAGCAGAAAGACGTTCTTTCCCAGTGAACTTCTGGAACTTGTCACAAGATCTCGAAAAATTATAAGAATCATGAAAGATTGAAGGCCAATAATACCCTTTCCTGATAATCTTAAAAGCAGTAGTTTTAGCAGAAAAGTGACCTCCTATATTAATAACATAATTTGAAGAACCATGAGTCTCTTGCAACAATTTATGTGCTTCCTCATTGTTCACACAGCGAAGTAACATACCATCAGCAGATCTTCTAAACAAGAAGTCTCTTATAATTATGTATCTAGTATATTCAAGGTGGAGACTTCTTCTTTGATGAGTGTCTAAGTTATCTGGACATCTTTGATTTTGCAAGTAATATACCAGATCTTTACACCAAGGATGTTCAGACACAGGAAGGATTTGATTGTTAGTGTAAAACAGTGTTGATAGAGATCTATCATGTTCATAAATGTCTTCACTTATTTTGACATGTTGAACTAAGTGAAGGGCTAAGTCACATCCCTTGATAGTTTTAGAAATCTTAATAGTTAGATCATGTTCCTAAATATTGGCAAGCCAGTGTGCAAGATTTCTTGAAAGATAAGTCTGTGAGAGTAAAAACTTGACAACAGGTAAAGGGACTTTTACCAGCATATGCTTACCTAAGATAAAATGACGAAATTTTTCAACAACTCTAACAAGAGCGAAAGCATGCCTTTCAATAAAAGAATATTTAAACTCATCATCTGACAAGATTTTACTCATGTAAGCCATTGGTTTTCCATTTCCTTTGTCATCACCTTGTAGGAGGATAGCAAAAATTGTTTCCTCTGTGGAATTAGTGTATATCATAAATTCTTTCTCAAAATCCAGCTTCGCCAAAATGATCTTTCTTAAGGAGATTGTGAATTGCCTTGACCATTACAGCAAAATCAAGAACAAACCTACGGACGAAGTTAATAACACCCATAAAGGCTTGAACCTCCTTCTTGGAAATAGGAGCAGGAATATTTCGGATAGCAGCAATCCTTTCGGGATCAATGCTTATTCATGAATCTGAGACAATGTGTCCAAGGAGCTTGTCCTTGGTAACGCTGAAAATAGACTTAGAAGGATTTAAAGAAGTGCCATATTTCCTGCATCACATGAGAATCTTTCTAAGATGACCGAAATGATTTGATCGGTTTTTAGAATACACAGTTAAGTCATCAAGATAAATTTGAATAATTTTATCGATCAAATCGTCAAAAGCTATTTGCATAGCTCTTTGAAAAGTAGCACCTGCATTAGATAATACAAAAGGCATACGTTCATAAACGAAAGTGCCCCAATGAATAATAAAAGTGGATTTATATTTATCTGTCCTTTTCACCTTGATTTGATTGTAACCAGAAAAATCGTCAAGTAAGGACATCATCTGTGACCTTGAAACTTGTTGCAAAATCATTTCCATATTAGGGAGAGGAAAATGGTCTTTAACACTAGCCCTATTCAATGCATGAAAATCAACGCATGATCTGATCTGACCTATTGCTTTCTAAACGGGAACCAAATTAGAAACCCACTCATAATACTTAACAGGGAAAATCATCCCAGCCTTCAAGAGTTTTTCCAACTCCTTCTGAATAGTTGCTTCCACTGCAGGGTTTATGGGTCTTTGTTTTTGCCTAACTAGTTGTATGCCTTCCTTGATAGGGATGGAATGTTGTATAATAGTAGGATCAAAACCACGAAGATCCTCATAAGACCAGGTAAAAACATATTGAAATTCACCAAGCAACTTACTGAACTTCAATTTTTCTTCATCAAAACATTGTGCACCTATTTAAACGTTCTTTGGAGACTCGGGTGTTCCAATGTTCAAGGAAATGGTTTCACCCACTTTCCTTTTCGACTCCTCTTCTTTATGTTTTTCTTTGTTCCCTACATCACTAGATGAAAATGAACTTTCTAGAGGATTCAAGCCCTTAGGAATTTTTTTATCTTCCTTGGATATAATTTCCTTAGGCTTATAAGGTTCATTTTGAATGAAAGCACAGATGCTCTCATCACTAGGGAAGACCTGCCATGACTCTATATTGTCAGGGATATTCAGACGATACAAAGATTGAAAGGTGAAATTAGGTCTTTGTGGTAGAAGTTGTCGAGAAGGAGAGGCTGCAAAAACGGCTAACATGTCAGCCATTGAATTCAATTCCCTTTTAACATGAGTGATGTTGAAATATAGCAAGTTAGAGATAAGTTCCCAAACAATTTGGGTGTAACATTTCATTAACTTGTTTCTAGGAGAATATATCTTATGTACAAGGTTTACAACAAGTTCAGAATCCCCAAAAACTCTAAGGTGACCACAACCTAGATTATAGGCCTTTTCAATGCCTAGCAGTAACGCTTCAAATTCAGTGACATTGTTTGTGCAAGCAAACTCTAACCTATAGTAAAAGTTATGAATTTTACCCATAGGAGAGTACAAGATAATACCATCTATGTTCCCTTCATTGGAGCATGAACCATCAAAGTGTATATGCCACATCCCATCCTCTATGTCAATTTGTTCCAAGGGAGTGTTGTCCTCATCAACAAAGATGGAGTACACTCTTAGGTCCTCCTCGATATAATTCACATTAGGTTGTGGGTTGCTTCCTATGTAAGGTGAAATTCTCCCTTCCCTTAAGAATATGATGTTTTTACCATTCCGAGGAACAAACAAGTGTGTCCTGTCGAGTGAGAGGTATCCACCTATCAAAGCTTGCCAATCTCTTCCTAAGATGATTGAGTAATTACTCACTGGCATATCAATTACCTGAATATCAAGGCTTGTCCTTATTTCAGGATGTGTGCACAAAACCAAGGTCACGTCCTTGATTTCACCTATGTTCATTTGTTGTAGACTATTATAAGAGAGCATGCTTATGGTTTTTTCATTTGTACAAGACAAGCCTAGCTCTTCCATAATAATCTTCGACATTACACTTGGGCCTGAACCATCGTCAATGAGACAACAATGGGAAATCTTGTCCATAATATTTACATAAATATAAAATGGAGGGATTTTTAGAGGGTGCCTAAAGTTATGTACACTTACTTTCTTTACAGTTGAATCCTCTTCATCTACCTCTTCAGATAGGTTGGCTACAATGGAAGGTTTTCCTTCCATAAAAAATTTCAGATCCTTTTGTTGCTAAGGGACGGCAACCACGTCCAAGAGGATAACATCATCTTTAATATTAGCCAATTGATTGAGAATGTTGTATTTGGAAGAGGGAAGAGGGGAGGTAGTTCCTTGACTGTCAGGAGATTTAGAAACCTTAACAGTAGAAGCTGGTGAAGATGAGCTTGGGCTTGAATAAGTGCAAGGAGAATCATATTTACCTTTTGGAGCATAGGATTTATTCCTAGTATTTATGATCATAACATCTTCTGGCTCTGCAAAGTCTAGGACAGTAATAGTAGTTTCAAGTATTTTACCAAAGATTTTATCTCTGGCACTCTGCTTTACTTCACATGTACTTTCCTCATGGTGTTCCTCGCAAAAGTTACACCAACTACGAGGCATGATATCTTTAGGTTGAAAGTTATTTTCATTAAGATTCTTTAATGGTGGTGAAGAAGAAGATGAGGCCCCAAGGGTAAGAGAGGGGACATTTCCTTTCCGCTCATACTCTATCATTTGATTATTCATGTCTTGTACAAGTTGTAAGAGTGCGGACATATATGTCTGTTTAATTGAGTCTCCCTTAGGAAGACCTGTTCTTTCGAGCTATTCTTCATACTCTAAAAAAGTATGCAGAGTAGAACCAAGGTTATCAATGGCCTTTTCCTCAATCCTATGACAATAGGGGGAAGGTAAAGCATTACAGTAATGCATGAAAGCGGCTTGGTTCTGAGGGAAAATGAGTTCAGGGATTTGGTTGTATTATCTGGTGAAACACAAGTTGGAAGACTTGATAGTTTCACCATCCTTATAAGCGATGTTATTGTACTCATGTAACTTCTCGGTTGGGATTTTGGATTGCCCATAGGTAGACTTGAACCAATATAATAACTCCTCCCAAGTAGAAATAATCTTAGGAGGAAGGTCAAAGAAATCGGTCGCAGCCTTCCCTTCAAGGGAATTCACAAATAAGTGCATACAAGTGTCATTGTCATTGGCTCCTATGTTGTGACAAGCATTAGAAAATTCCACCAAGTGTTCATTCATAGTGGCCATGTTATTCCCTGAAAACCTAGGGAGATTCTCTTTGAATTTAGGAAGTGGACGAGTAGCGGGTGTTAGGTTGAGAGGGGAGGAAACATGCCATGGAGTAGTTGTAGCATCTTCTTCAAACTGAAAAATCCCATACTTTTGTATGAATTTAGCGGGGTTTGTGGTAAATTGGATAGGGACTTGATGACTATACAAGCTACCAATCACTGACAAGGCTGAATATTGAGATGAAGAGGCACCTCCAGTGCCACCAGAGCTACCACTAGATGTCATCTTGTTAATGATAGGTAAGGGAGAGAAAGACGAACTGGTTGAATCAGACAAAGTTCTCCTTAGAGTGCTTTGTTGGACTAATCAAACAATGTTTCTTCTTCCTATTTCAGCAATAGGATTAATCTCAGGTGATAAACCTCTTATTCTCCTAGAGATACGAGGGTTTAAGGACATGAAAAGAAGATCAAAACTGTAGGAAAAAGAAAGCTAAAGTTGATTCCTAGGTTGTCTTTTCCTAGCTTCCCAACGTTCTTGGACACTTATGTCTTGTTCAATTGCTTCCCATGAGTGTTCAAGCTCAACCCGGGTACTAGCGGTCTCTAAGATGGTATTAAACAAGGTTAAAGCAATGCTAGTCTAATCTTTAAGACCAGGCTCAATATTGGGCTGCCTTGCATGAGGTACAATCATGAAGAAAAGAAACAATCAAAGAAATAATATCACAAATATAAATATATTCAATGAAAATCAAACTTATAATCAACTAGAGAGATATTGAAGATCTCCCCAGTATGGTCACCAAATAAATGTTGAGGAAAAGATATGAATTTATCTTACTCGAGCATTTTCTAATCTTACTTGGCTAAGGAAAGATAGTTGGGAATGTTACCCTATGTTTATAGCCTCAAAAAGTGTTTCTTAATCCACAAGTATTAATTACAAGGGCTTAGGATGATTTTTTAAAATAAAATATTGTTGCAAAATATAACATTTTTATACAGTTTTCTGAATGTATCAGATTGCAAAAGTAAATGTGAATATCAAAAGCAAAAATACCAAGTCGCATATTAACACAAATGAGACAGAATAGCAAGCGCTCTATTTCATTCCAAGAAATAAAAAGAATCGTTCTCTTTACAAAATACATATGGGGGTATGGACAAAGGTCAAACTTAGATATCCCCGATGAAAACCATACAAAAGGACTCTGACAAGAAGTAAAAACTGAAATTTAAAATCTGGGTCAGCTTTCCATAGACTGCTACCCATTTGACTCTGCACAATATCCTTTATAAGTCATGAAATTTAATTCATAAACAGACAAGTCTACATAGAATATCAAAGATAGATCAACACCTCTGAAAACAAGTGTCTGAATGATATGATTTGGCTTTTAACCTTGTTGTCTACAATAGGACCCTGTTATCATAAAAGAGAATTAGGATTTTAATGAATTGAAGAATGAATGAAAGTTGAACTATCTCAATAAAACTTAAGAGAAAACCTTTGTATGCTTTCTCCTTCTATTCTTCCCTTGTTCTTCCTTCACGTTTTGATTTTATGCATTCCAAATTAGTTGACGTAGTTCAACTACCTCATTTAGTCAATTTAACTAAGCTCGACTAACTTTTAGTTTAGGGGAAGAATTAATAATAATAATAATAATAATAATAATAATAATAAAGGGCAATTTATTAAATAATAACCAGTAGGTGGGTTTTGGCCCTTGACCAAGTTTTGAGGATCCTTGGTCATGTTTGACCTATTTTTGGGACTTCAACAGGCTATCGAAGGTGGAGTGCAAGATGAAGCAAATATCGCAGGATCTTGGCCCATCTTTAGGGATTTTTGGGTTTTTAGGTTATGTAACGGTTATGGGGATGTCGGCCCATGGGTTTACCCATGTTTAGGCCTATCTTGTAGTGTATAAATAAAAATCTAGGTGATGTAAGTAGCGATCAGTGGCTGAGTGCTAGCACTAGCTATGTGCAAGAAGATGTGATTAAGACTTGCAGAGCTAAGTGCAAGTCATCAGTAGTGCTTTGTGCACAGACTGTGTAAGGCTTTGTGCCTAGATCTACTTGGGGAAGGAAGATCTGGTGAAGTGCGCGCAGATCTCATGTCCTATGCAGAGTAGTGTTATGATGCTTTGTGCCTGTAAGAAGCTTGGAAAATGATAATAAAGAGAATAAGAGTTGGTGGATGTATCCCTAGGGTGGGGGTGAACCACGTATATCTTGTGTTATGGTTGCTTTGTCCAATATATTGATGTGTTTATGTGTTTACTTGTTTATATGCTTTGATATAGATTAATGATAGATGGATCTGTTGATGCTACGTGCTTAATAATATGGATGAATGCTAGAATGTACTTAGTGATTGAACATACTAGATCTGGTTGAATACTGCGATGCTCTGTAATTAGGGTTTTGTCTGCAAAGTAGATACTAGTTTAATACTGGTGAACTATAATTGTTAAGTGCTTTGATAAGGTGTTATAATCATAGATCTTTGTCCCAGCTAAGGTTGCAGACATCTGAGTCCTGCAACCACCCTTGCTTCTACCTCGGGTGAGACTTCATATGCTTCGCAAGTGTAGCCGAAAGGGCCGATAGTTACGGTTTTGTTGGTGCACTCTTGAGCATTGAACCCTAGGTCTACCCCTGTTCCAACACTGGGCCCCCTCGTGACTCCCTTTAATTTCTTTATAAAAATAGACATAATAGACAATCAATCATACACATCCCTCCTTGTGGCTCCCATAATCATTTCCACAATTTGAAATTTAAATATCAGTGACATTTCAAATTATATCAAAACATGTAAATATCCACAATATCCAAAAATAGTTTATTGTCCAAAATTTTCAACAGTCCACTGTCCTCAACAAATAAATAATAAAACATAATCAAAAACCGTATTTTCCACTTTGAGAGGCAATTTCCCTTTTTTGATGCTATCCCCTTTTGACTTCCTTGAATTAGCCTTAGGTTGGGTAGAACCTTGAGTCTTGATCTCACTGATGACATGGGAACAATCATCTCTCAAGTGCATATGGGATGATACTGACTTAGCTGAGTCACTTGAAGGAGAGGAGGGGGCAGAAATAGCTTTTCCTTTGTCATGCATATGGTGGGCTTCGATTTTGAGTCTTTTGCTTGCGTGGGAGGACTGTACAGCTGAGTGTGTAGGGGAATATGAACATTTGGGTTTACAGGTGGAGGAGGAGGAGGTAAAGATAAAGTTGGCCAGCCACGATGGTGGGAGACTGTTGGGTGAACAATCTCCTGCTATTCATCATTCTTGGGAACTTCAGGTTGCAAAGAAACATGAGGGGGCACAGGAATACCAGGGACATGCTAGGGATGGAAGGGAGGCCTCTCTAGCCTAGGATGGACTATCCCTTTTCCAATCCAATTGAAAAATCTAGCTTAAAAGAGTTGGTTTAACTCTTAAGAATTGGCATCGAAATGTATTGAGAATCTGGGCCTTCTAGGCCCTCTGTTCCAATTTCCTCTGCCCCTATTATTTCGGCCATGACTTCCTCTGTTGAAAAATCTCATCCTGTATGCAGCAATTATTAGCAACTAGATCTTAAACAGACCATACATGGCATTCTCTTAATATGAAACAAAGTTTCACTCAGCAATCACATCATACCCATGCAATCCAATCCATAAAATTCAATTGTCAATGAGCAAGGGGTGAAGTAGGGTTCAAGGGTATCTGAGGGGATTGTATTGAGAAAAAAAGTGATATCATGACCGGGAGTAAGAACACGATTACTACTCAAAAATTCATTAAACAATTAATTGTGCAACAATAACCAAAACATATCAGTTGTCATCTATCTCTGTGTTATTTTTTGTCGTTGTCATACAGAGTTTTAATTTAATTTTAGTGAACAGGGCGTGCAAAATGAATTTGGGATCGTGAGGGGATTTGTAATGATCGAAAAAGTGAGAAAATGAAAGGGAACTAGATGGATATTGTTCATAAAATAAATTAAATCAATCAACTATCATAAATCAATTTCAAATTTAATCCAAAAAGCATCCACTTCCAAGACCAAAACAGTCATTGTTCCTCAATTGTATACCAACTGCTTGTTGTCTCAATAACAATTTAATTTCCCAGAAATCTTCAATTTATAACAGTCTGTGTATTATAACTTATGAAAACATTTCCAATTCAATCAGAATTGCATGCTCTAATGTTGATCTCTTTCCCTTTTAAAAAAAAAACAAAAAACATGCACAGCAATCCCTGTCATCTATGCCCAACATTCATCTTTGCTAATGAAACCATAATACACCCAATATAAACAATCAACAGTCATTGTCCTCTAATCAACAATCGAATCTGATTTAAATATACATAGGTGCCTTTTAAAATCATGGACAGACTTAAGAGCATGTTCGGTGAACCAATCATACACAGTTCCTCACTCATGTCATTGACCCAATCTTGAATCGACAACAACAATCAACTCCAAAAAAAAAATGGAACCTTGAGCTTTCTCTTTGTGTGAAATAATATATACAGACTTCCTTTTAAAAGGAACGACCCATAGAACCATATCATGTATGAAACGAACATAACTAAATTAACACATAGGAACCTCTTTTAAAATTGCCAGAACCATGATCATGATTGGTGAAACAATCACTCACAGGTGTCTTCTTAATTTTAAATACAATCAAGATCATGCTAATATTAAACACAATAACTGAAACCATAAACGAATAGAAGGATAGCTCTTGGTTGTATGAACCACATATTTTCTTTCTTCTTTGTTCAAACGAATTCATCATAGAGAGGACACACAGATATTCGACCAAGAGGGGGGAGCCCATGCCTTTAAACTTCCACAATCATTAAACGGATAACCCAACACTTGACAAACCCCAGAAGGTGCCCGAGGAAGGTAGAGGCAAGTTAGAGTCCAAGTCGGGTTCTTTTAAAAAGTAAATGCAAAGAGGCAATGAAAACCTACTTGTCTTTTTAAAAAAACACAGAGAGATAATGGTCCTCCATATCCCTATATCCATTTACGATCGATTAACAACCACAGGCCACAATATAATCTTGAAAACGAAAAAGTAGTGAGCCATCCTCCTTCTTCTTTTTTTTAAATACAGTCCTTTGACTTATGACTCCAATCTCTTGACAGAATCATAAGTGAATGCCTGAGTGAAGAATAAAGAAAATCGAGCTAACCATCTAGACACACACCGATGTCACTAACACTTTTTTGCATAGAGGGTTAATTTAAACAGTGATGGGTACTCGAAAAACACAGAGAGATAATGTTTATTTCCAACACCCAAGTGGTTGAACAACTTTTGAAAAAAATTGACATTGAGGCCATATACATTCATCATTGTAGCAGGGATGAGAGGAGTGGTGTGTGGAAACTCTTTGCAACTCATATCCATTCAATACATACACATGGTTGTGTTAACATTCGGTGCCAACCAAGTCTGGACTTTTGGAAAGATTTCAGCAAAAAGACAGTATGGAATGGGCCATCAATAGTAGCTCGGGGTTTAAACAAAAGACACACACCAGCTGTCAACAGTTGCTCTGCAACAAGATAAAGATTATGACAATGATGGAGAGGGAAATGATTTGACAGCCACTTAAATACAACCTGGTGGTTAAAACCCTTCAACCATAAAACAAAGAGCTTCATTGCACCATTGTCACGATTATTTCACAGAGAACCATCATAAAAAACCAAGATGACCAATAAATAACCAATGTGCACATTACTTCGCTTGCAAATGCCAATATTTCACAGTAATCACAGAAAACCTAGAACACAATATTTACACACAGTCAAAAACTTAAGAAAACACAGAACCCATGCATTCCTGAGCCACCATTTGATTCATAATATAGAGAGTCCATCATGGATGGAAAGCTAAGAAAAAGACATGTGAGAAAATATTTTCAATGACGAACTAGTCGAGTTTTCCCCTTCCAATCCTGAAAACGTGGAGCTTTCACAACCAACATAGAAACAATGCAACATTGATAGGGTGACAGGCTCAATGGGAGGTTTGGAGTGACGTGCAGTAAATGCACGTCACTTCCTTACCTAGCCTTATTCAATTCCATGTACAAGTCGGCCCACTAACATATAATCTACCATTAAAATCAATCCATAGCCAATGCATAATTCAATGCAATATTCATCGTAAAGATTTGATACCATATCAATTGCATAGTGCGCCACCCAATATATATCATACCTATCGTTAACCTCTTGCCATAACTCCATACGATAATCACATATCAACATTTCTATATGTGCTTCCATTCAACTTTTAATAAAAAATTGCATAGTCCTTTAACCAAACACATAGTATAATAGCTAGGTCCACCATTGTCACAAAGGTCTATACATAATCTTTTGTCCATAGCTTTAGAATTTTTCCATAGTTTTCTCCTTTTGTTTTAATCAAGTTCCCATTTTATTAATTTTTTTGCATAGATATATATGGATAAGTAATCAATGTATGAATTAGTAATCAAGGTTATAACATACATAGCAAAGCACTTGTAACCAACATGATCCTCATACCCATGGAACTGTTATGTATCACAAGTAAATACCAGTAGCATTTAGCAATAATTCCTCAACCACCCATTTATCACATCAAATGAAACCAATACTGCATCATCAAAAAAATGTAGGACTGTGTAGGCAACATCATAACAGCAGCAACATATGAGTGTAACATGTATATCCTTTCTCATCTAGTCTACAAGGGGGTCCCACCTACTATTTATTATTATTATCATAATTAAATAATAGCGCTTTAGCAATCATTTGCGGGCGGAAATCATCATTTCAATTTTAATCGTCAATGGAGGGATTTTGGCCATAGACAACCTCAAAGGGAGTCATTCAAGTGGCACCATGATAACTTGTATTTTACCACCATTTGGCTAGAGGTAACCAAGGTGAGCATTGGACCCATTGGGATTGTGTTTATGAAGCGAAGAACCTCTAATACACTTCCAAGCACTTGTTGAAATTTTCAATTTGACCATCAGTTTTGGGGTGATATGTGTTGTTGATGTTCAACTGAGTTCCCTGGAGCCGAAACAACTCTTGCTAGAAATTTCGCGTGAAGTTGGGGTCATGATCTGTCACAATCTAGTGTTGGATATCATGGAGTTTAAAGATATTATCCATGAATACTTGAGTGACCATAGAGGCCTTGAAGGGATGTTGGAGAGCATTAAAATGAGCATATTGGGAGAGGAGATCAACCACAACCATGATTATAGATTTGTTGCTAGATTTTGGTAACCCCGCAATGAAGTCCATAGAAATGTCAATCCATATAGGTTGTGGAATGGGTAAAGGTTGTAGTTCACTTGGAGGTTTCACTATCTCTCCCTTGTGTTGTTGGAAAATGCCACAATCCGCCACAAAGGTGTGGATGTCCTTCTTCATGCCTTCCTAGAAAAATGCACATTTGATTTTTTCATATGTTTTATAAACCCGAAATGATATGTTGTAGGAGAGGAATGTAGCTCAAATAACACATGTGATTTAAGTGCTCACTGCTTATTCAAATAAAGACACCCTTTATAGAAAAGCTCTTCATTTTTCCAAATGTAGTTCGGATATGCATGAGGTTCCATTTGAAGTTGTTGGACCAAGCTAGTGAACTTGAGATCTGTTAACCATTCTTTGTGGGTGTCATTCAACCAAATTTTTTCTATGAAGGAGAGTGAAAAGACGAACCCTTACTTCATATTATTGAGAGAGATCATCTGCTACCACATTCTCCTTTCCCTTCTTATAAATTATCTCAATCATATCCTATCATTTTGCTGACCCATTTTTGTTGTTTGGAGGATAAAACCCTTTGCTCCAAGAATTATTTCGAATGACGAAGATTTATTTTAATCTGGAAACATTTCCCAAGTAGGTATGGATGCCAGATATTCATGGCATGTAAAAAGATATCATCTTCTTTTCATAAGTTGATTTTCCCAAGTGCCTCTCACAGATTTCTTTGTTGGTAAAAGCCAACGATCATCCCTCTTGCATGAGTATTGTGTTACACCTCAGATTCACTTCAGTGCACCCTACAGTTTTTTGTCAGATGTGGCCCATCATATGAGTAGATTATGTGTATCATTATATCATGATGAGCCAAAAGTGTGGTTATCTTTGTAATTTTGTATCATATTGGGCCATGTTTAGATAATATATGTAATAATGAGGGACCTAGGTGGTATCTCCAGGCCCCTTGTGGTCGGTCATGGCCCATCCTTTTAGTCCCCATTTCAAGATATGCCTTGCTCTTATGGATCCAAGTAAATATCCCTTGGTGGTAGTAATTGTCCATCATGTCGTTCATTTATGATTTGGGTAGTTATGCAAGTGCCTTGGGATGGATCTATTGGGACACATGATCTAGGGGAATTTCTAGTCTCTCTCACTTCTTTGTATGTAATGTAAAAAGTGGTGTTCATGTTTGTTATCACCGAAAAATCGTCTGCAGCATTACACAAAATGGTTGAAGAAAGACATCAACTCCAACAGCAATTAGTACACCTACAACACCAAAATCCATCAAAAAGGCATAAAACTATACACTTGGTCCAAACATTAAAGTACGCAAATTCACCAAAGGAAGCGTGTGCACTGTGCGCAGAATGCGCTGGACAACACAACCCTATTCGCGCAATATGCGCAATTGTATAAAGGAAAATTCACACACTTCTCATGAATGGCGCATTTATGAATCTTGTTGGCCTCTCAACCACTTCCAGTCCGACCCCCGACGCGATTTGACACTCAGATCTGAGCGAAATATAGCTTGGAGGTTGGTCAAGGGCTAGGAAGTGCCCTAAAAGGCCCCTTGTTCACACTATGAACTAGTTGTATCTTGCAATGAATGGACACTATAAATATGTGCCATGGGTGTGATAGACAAATAATAACTTCAAGGTATTGTTATGCTATGAGAATTCTTCTTGGAGAATCCTCTTTTCTCTTGGAATCATTCAAGCACTATAGCAAGGGCCATTCCACTCACCTCTTGAGAGGATTGGCATTGTATTTTATCACCATTGTCACTTGCCATTATATGAAGAGAAGATATCTATATTAGGGAACTCAAGAACCCTCCCAAGGAGGAAGAGGGGATTCATAAGTCCATGCCTTTCTCTACGGTGCTAGCCTATCAATACATTGATCCATTGGTAGCTATATGACTGTCATTTTTTGTTTTTTATGGTTCTAGTTCTTGAAATCTTCTCTAACATTTATTTCCTTTTGTTTTAGTTTTATTTCCTTGTTTCATGTGTATTTGGTTATCTAATCAACTCACAAACCTCTATCTTGTTTAATTGACTTAACTAGGCAAGTAAGTGTTGTGTTTTTGCTCACCCATGTGACAAAACCAACACAATAGATTGTCAACCATATTGGGGATCGGTATCAAATTCCTCCTTATTTCAGTCTTGAGAGCACTTCTTTCTAATTTTTTAGATATGCAGGTACCAAAACCAGCCTAATCCAATCTTCCAAAGTCAGAATTCAGAGCCAAGGCAAGAGAATTTCACTTGGAAATTTCTTTCCTGACGCGTGACAGGAAGTGCACGGCTTTCAAGGCACACAGATGCACATTTTGCACACTGCGTGTGTGACATCCTTCATAACTATGCGCATTTTTCACCCTCTGCGTGCTTGTCAGAACTGCAGCCCATGCACAAGTCCATTTTTTGGTAAATTGTAAGGATTTATAAGTGGTTTGAGGGCCCCTTGCCTTCATATTTTAATTTCCTGCACTTTGTAAAGAAATCACACTTCACTTAGAGTCCTTTCTCACAAGGAAGGTTAGCTAACATAAGCACATAGGAGTAAAAAGAATCATTATTCTTCTCTTTTCTTTGTTGCCACATGGATGGCTCATTTGGCATTTAAAATGTTGATTTGAAGTTATTTCTTTTTCAAACACAATCAATTAATTTGGGACTAGAAATCAATTTTAACCCTCAAGTATGATCTTCCCCCGCACCCAAGTGTGATCTCGGGAATCAGAAAAGGTGGTTGAAAGGAAATTGCATCTCCCTTAAAAAAACATTAGGAGAGGACAAAGCCCCCCTAGGGTACCTCTTAGTTTTGGAAATTATCTTAAAGCTTTGTAAGGGCCCATACATGCCCACATGTTTACAATCTTAGGATAGTTTCTAAAAGCTTTCTTAGTTTAGACAACACTCTAGGAAAGTTTAAAAGATCAAGTAATGGGCCCATACATGCCCACATGTCTACAATCCTAGGATAGTTTCAAAAGCTTTTATAGTTTAGACAACATTCTAGGGAGTTTAAAGGATCAAGTAAGGACCCATATGTTCAAATTGTCAGTTCTCTAGGGCTTTAAATATTCTGCAAGGTTGTACCAAAGAAATGTAGTAAGCTAGGTATGAATATTTGTAAGGACCACAGAAATTCCACATGTTACAATGTTACACTGAACTTATTAAAAATCTTTTGCACATTTTCATTTTATTGCACACAAAGCCACTCATCACACACATAATTTCTATTATAATAGTGGAGGTCAAAGTAATATTCCTTTTTAGTACCCACCAAGTACTTCAAAAGAATTATGAAAGATCCGACTACTTTGGAAATTATCCACACCAATTTAATTCAAATGAGGTTCGTCCATGACCCCAATCTCTCAACCCACTCCATCTAAAAAATTTCTAAGAACGCACTAAATTTTCCTCCACGGGAGGTGCCAAAAGAAATTTTTTAGTCTAGGTAGGATCTCAGGGGTAGGCATCCAAATAACCCCTCATTATCAGGTTCTCACATTTTTTAAACAATAGAAGTTGAGAATAGGGATCTTTCAAATCCTCCAAGTCAAGTGTTCCTACACCATAAGGCCGGGAGATACCCATGAAGGGTCGAAGGCCGAGGTCTAGTTGTTATGCGCATCCCTCCTTGAGTCACCCAACTCTTGTGAGGGTATCCAGCCCATGACCCATTTCTTAGGATGAAAATATAAATGTTGCACTTTGACCAAGGTACTTACTGGCCAAACATAGGATATCTACCCAGGTCATGGTTGTGGGTTGCAATCGCACCTTGATGAGATTTTGTGTGGCTATTGGGAAATATCGCTAGCTCTTTCAGGATATGCACCCTCTACCCCTCATTATAACTGATTATTTCAACCTTCACTAGTTCCTCTTCCGATGGCTTCAAACCCCATTGTCGAGTGCTATTGGAAGGCCCAGTGCTAAATTGAGAGGAAAGATGATAGGTCTTTTAGGAAACGAGCATTTATTTTTGTTTTTTCCCCATGCGATCAAAATCCACCTATCCACATGCTTATTTACTTTACGGATGATTTATGTATGATGTTCATTTGATTACATGCAATTGTGAGTTATACTATATTGTGAAGGTCACAAATTTAAAAATCTCTTGTTCATTTATTTCTCTCTTGTCACCATTTTCACACATTCACTTTGCTAGTCAGAACCATAGGGGAACCACAGAATCCCC
>ML778485.1:91567-124239 GCA_009831015.1 Picea engelmannii | reverse complement strand
CTTTCTCCTTCTATTCCCCCCTTGTTCTTCCTTCTCATTTTGCTTTTATGCATTCCAAATTAGTTGAAGTAGTTCAACTACCTCATTTAGTCAAGTTAACTAAACTCAACTAACTTTTAGTTTAGGGAAAGAATTAATAATAATAATAATGGGTATTTTATTAAATAATAACTAGTAGGTGGGACCCCTTATGACTCCCTTTAATTTCTTAACAAAAATAGACATAATAGACAATCAATTAAACACATCCCTCCTTGTGGCTACCATAATCATTTCCACAATTTGAAATTTAAATATGAGTGATATTTCAAATTATATCAAAACATGTAAATATCCACAATATCCAAAAATAGTTTGATGTCCAAAATTTTCAGCAATCCACTGTCCTAAATAAATCAATAATAAAACATAATCAAAAAATGTATTTGCCACTTTGAGAGGCAATTTTCCCTTTGTTGTTGTTATCCCCTTTTGACTTCCCTAATTTATCCTTAGGTTGGGTAGAACCCTGAGACTTGGTCTCACTGATGACATGGGAACAATCATCTCTCAAGTGCATACGAGATGATATTGACTTGGATGAGTCACTTAAAGGAGAGGAGGGGGCAGCAACAGCTTTTCCTTTGTCATGCATATGGTGGGATTCGGTTTTGAGTCTTTTTCTTGCGTGGTAGGACTATACATGTGAGTGTGCAGGGGAAATATGAACATTTGGGTTAACAAGTGGAGGAGGAGGAGGTAAAGAAAAATTTGGCTAGCCACGATGGTGGGAGACAACTAGGCGAACAATCTCATGCCATTCGTCATTCTCGAGAACTTTAGGTTGCAAAGAAACATGAGGGGGCACAGGGATACTAGGGAAATGTTGGGGTTGGAAGAGAGGCCTCTCTGGCCTAGGGTGGATTATCCCTTGTCCAATCCAATTGAAAAATCCATCTTGAAATAGTTGGTTTAACTCTTGAGGATCGGCATCAAAATGTATTGAGAATTTTGGCCTTCTAGGCCTTCTATTCCAATTTCCTCTGCCCCTATTATTTCATCCATGACTTCCTCTGTTGAAAAATCTCATCATGTATGCAGCAATTATTAGCCACTAGATCTTAAAAATACCATGCATGGCATTCTCTTAATATGAAACAAAGTTTGGCTCAGCAATCACATCAGACCCATGCAATCCAATCCATAAAATTCATTTAATAATTGTCAATGAGCAGGGGGTGAAGTAGGGTTCAGGGGTATCTGAGGGGATTGTATTGAGCGAAAAAGTGATATCATGACCAGGAGTAAGAACAGGTTTACTGCTCGACAATTCATTAAACAATTGACTGTGCAACAATAACCAAAACATATCAGTTTTCATATATCTCTATTTTATTTTTTATCATTGTCATATAGAGTTTTAATTTAATTTTAGTGAACAGGGAGTGCAAAATGAATTGCGATCATGAGGGGATTTGTAATGAGCGAAAAAAGTGAGAAAATGAAAGGGAACAAGATGGATATTGTTCATAAAATAAATTAAGTCAATCAACTATCATAACTTTGTTTCAAATTTAGTCCAAAAAGCATCCACTTCCAAGACCAAAACATTCATTGCTCCTCAATTGTATACCAATTTCTTGTTGTCTCAATAACAATTTAATTTCCCAGAAATATTCAATTTATAACAGTCTGTGTATTATAATGTATGCAAACATTTCCAATTCAATCAGAACTGCATGCTCTAATGTTGATCTCTTTCCCTTTTTTTAAATAAACAAAACATGCACAACGATCCCTGTCATCTATGTCCAACATTCATCTTTGGTAATGAAACAATAATACACCCAAGATAAACAATCAACAGTCATTGTCCTCTAATCAACAATCGGGACGGATTTAAATATACACAGGTGCCTTTTAAAATCATGGGCAGACTTAAGAGCATGTTCGGTGAACTAGTCAGACACAGGTCTTCACTCATATCATTGACCCAATCTTGAATAGACAACAACAGTCAACTCCAAAAATAAAATGGAACCCCAAGCTTTCTCTCTGTGTGAAATAAAATATACAGACTTCCTTTTAAATGGAACGACCCATAGAACCATATAATGTATGAAATGAACAAAACTAAATTAACACATAGGAACCTCTTTTAAACTTGACAGAACCATGATCGTGATTGGTGAAACAATCACTCACAAGTGTCTTCTTCATTTTAAATGCAATCAAGATCATGTTGAGATTAAACATAGTAATCGAAACCATAAACGAATATAAGGACAACTCTCAGCTGTATGAACCACATATTTTATTTCTTCTTTGTTCAAAAGAATTCATCATAGAGAGGACACACAGATATTCAACCAAGAGGGGGGAGCTCGTGACTTTAAACTTCTACAATCATTAAACTGATAACCCAACACTTGACAAACCCCAGAAGGTACCTGAGGAAGGTAGAGGCAATTCAGAGTCCAAGTCGGGCTCTTTTAAAAGTTAAATGCAGAGAGGCAATGAAAACATGCTTGTCGGTTTAAAAAACATAGAGAGATAATGGTCCTCCATATCCTTATATCCATTTACCATCTATTAACAACCACAGGCCACAATATAATCTTCAAAACGAAAAAGCAATGAGCCATGCTCCTTTTTCTTTTTTTTAAACACAGTCCTTAGAATTATGACTCCAAGCTCTTGACAGAATCATAAGTGAATGTCCGAGTGGAGAATAAATCAAATTGATCTAACCAATCCAAACACACACCGATGTCACTAACACTTTTTTGCAAAGAGGGTTAATTTAAACAGTGATGGGTACTCGAAAAACACAGAGAGATAATGTTTATTTCCAACACCCAAGAGGTCGAACAACTTTTGAAAAAAATTGACAGTGAGGCCACATACAGTGATCATTATAGTAGGGATGAGAGGAGTGGTGTGTGGAGACTCTTCACAACTCATATCCAGTCAATACATACACATGCCTATATTAACATTCAGGGCCAACCAACACTGGAATTTTGGAAAGCTTTCAGTGAAAATACTGTAAGGAATGGGCCATCAACAGCAGCTCAAGGATTAAACAAAATAAACACACCAGTTGTTGACAGTTGCTCTGCAAATGGATAAATATTACGACAATTACCGAGAGGGAATCGAGTTGACAGCCACTGAAATACATCCTAGTGATTAAAATCCTTCAACCATAAAACACAGAGCTTCATTGCACCACTGTCACCATTATTTCACAGAGAACCATAATAAAAAACCAAGATGACCAATAAATAACCAATGTGCATCATTACTCCACTTGCAAATGACAATGTTTTGTAGTAATCACAGAAAACCCAGAACACAATATTTACACGCAGTCAAAAACTCAAGAAAACACAGAACCCATGAATTCTTGAGCCACCATTTTATTCATAATACAGAGATTCCATTGTGGATGGAAAGCTAAGAACAACTTGTGAGAAAATCGCTTCAATGACGAACTAGTCGAGTTTTGCCCTTACAATCCTGAAAACGTGGAGTTTTCACAACCAATAGATCAACAATGCAACAATGTTAGGGTGATGGGCTCAAGGGAGGTTTGGAGTGACGTGCAGTAAATGCACGTCGCTTCCTTACCTGGCCTTATTCAATTCCATGTACGAGCCAGCCCACTAACATATCATCCACCATTAAAATCAAGCCATAACCAATGCAATATCCATTGTAAATACTTGATACCATATCAATCGCATAGTGCGCCACCCAAGATATATCATATCTATTGTTAACATCTTTCCATAACGTTATACAATAATCACATATCAACATTGTTATATGTGCTCCCATTCAACTTTTGATAAAAATTGCATAGTCCTTTAACCAAACACATAATATAATAGCTAGGTCCACCATTGTCACAAAGGTCTATACATAATCCTTTTGTCATAGCTTTAGAATTTTTCCATAGTTTTCTCCTTTTGTTTTAATCAAGTTCCCATTTTATTGATTTTTTTGCATAAATATATATGGATAAGTAATCAATGTATGAATTAGTAATCAAGGTTATAACATACATAACAAAGCACCTGTAACCAACATGATCCTCATACCCATGGAATTGTTCTGTATCGCAAGTAAATACCAGCAACATTTAGCAATAATGCCTCAACCACCCATTTATCACATCAAATGAAACCAAGACTGCATCATCAAAAAAATGTAGGACTGTGTAGGCAACATCATAACAGCAGCAACATATGAGCGTAACATGTCTATCCTTGCTCCTCTATTCTACAAGGGGGTCCCACCTACTAGTTATTATTATTATCATAATTAAATAATAACGCTTTAGCAATCCTTTGTAGGCGGAAATCATCGTTGCGATTTTAATCGTCAACAAACTGGTGACTCCACAGGGAAATTTGTTTCCAACAGATTAAGAACTCAGAATGTCGAGTTTCACAAACCAGTAACATCAGATCAAGAAGATATACATCAAAATGATTATACAACAGGGGGAAGTGAGCGGATTTAAGGGAAAAGTGATCGGGAATTTTGGAATAACTCATGGAAAGTGTTAAGTATGAGGGGATTTATCCCTATAAGCAAAATCATTCAATTAATCATAGTAAAGTATTATTGACTTCAAGGAGAAAAATTTTATGATATGGTATTTTGAATCTTGAAATGGATGGAAGAAAAGGAAAGCAGAAGAGGGATAAAACCAACTATCTTATAAAACAATAGTTGAAGCATATAAGAATTTCAATGATGCTTCCAAGGAGAACATCATGACAGTTGTGTAACTTGATTGTTATTGATTAACAATACTTTGCATAATAGCGTCGTTGTAGAAAAACTGATCCAACATTTTATTTTGATAAGAAATGAAGTCAAATAAAACAAAATGGCAAGAAATGACATAGCAAAAATGAAACAACAGAATTGTAGAATCGAAGTGAATAAAACAAACTATAATATAGAAAACATTCCATACAGCGTTAAAACTTTTAAGTTTGTTCCACATAGTGTTTTAAGTGGGAATCGTTAGTGCTATAGGAAAACAATCGCTCTTGTAAGTCCTTTAGGATGTAAGAATTTGCGCCTAGGACAAAAGCGATCTTAAAAGGACCCAGCCATAATTTTTGGAACTTTTAATTCCTTCCTCTATCAGCATGAGTTGAATCCCACAGTAGTACCTTCTCATTAACTTTAAATTTGACAGCCTTGACACTTTTGTTGAAATATCTTTTAATAGTTTGTTGTCTTCTCTTTATATTATCCAAGGCAAACGTCCTTTGCTCCTCTAAATCCAAAAGTGAATTCATTCTTTGAGAAACATCAGAAGAATTTAATTCTTCAACCTGTAGCATTAACCTTAGATAGGAAAGTTCCATCTCGGTACGCAGAATGGCTTCTTGACCATAAACAATATGGAAAGGAGTGCAACTAGTGCTCATCTTGGTGGTAGTGTGATATGCCCAAAGGGTGTGAAGAGAGTGTGCCATTGATGAGGCTTATCTTCAATGAGCCTCTTGATAATTCTAACCATATTCTTGTTTGTAGACTCATCCTGCCCATTAGCTTTGGGATAATAAGATGATGAGGTAAAATGTTTAACACCCAATTTAGATAAAAACTGGGTCAGCTTAGCACAAATAAAAGTGGGACCATTGTCTGTAATAATTTCTAAAGGAAGTCCAAATCTAGAAAAAATATTAGTTTCAAGAAAAGAAATCACCTGCTCATCATGTGAATGCTTAAGCGGGACAGCTTCAGTCCATTTCATAAAATAATTTGTAGCTTTCAAGATAAAAACTTGCCCTACTGAAGATGGAGGATTAATAGGACCAATAAAGTCCAAACCCCATTTTGAAAAAGGAAATTCATGGAGGACAGGTTGTAAATGCATAGCAGAAAGACGTTCTTTCCCAGTGAACTTCTGGAACTTGTCACAAGATCTCGAAAAATTATAAGAATCATGAAAGATTGAAGGCCAATAATACCCTTTCCTGATAATCTTAAAAGCAGTAGTTTTAGCAGAAAAGTGACCTCCTATATTAATAACATAATTTGAAGAACCATGAGTCTCTTGCAACAATTTATGTGCTTCCTCATTGTTCACACAGCGAAGTAACATACCATCAGCAGATCTTCTAAACAAGAAGTCTCTTATAATTATGTATCTAGTATATTCAAGGTGGAGACTTCTTCTTTGATGAGTGTCTAAGTTATCTGGACATCTTTGATTTTGCAAGTAATATACCAGATCTTTACACCAAGGATGTTCAGACACAGGAAGGATTTGATTGTTAGTGTAAAACAGTGTTGATAGAGATCTATCATGTTCATAAATGTCTTCACTTATTTTGACATGTTGAACTAAGTGAAGGGCTAAGTCACATCCCTTGATAGTTTTAGAAATCTTAATAGTTAGATCATGTTCCTAAATATTGGCAAGCCAGTGTGCAAGATTTCTTGAAAGATAAGTCTGTGAGAGTAAAAACTTGACAACAGGTAAAGGGACTTTTACCAGCATATGCTTACCTAAGATAAAATGACGAAATTTTTCAACAACTCTAACAAGAGCGAAAGCATGCCTTTCAATAAAAGAATATTTAAACTCATCATCTGACAAGATTTTACTCATGTAAGCCATTGGTTTTCCATTTCCTTTGTCATCACCTTGTAGGAGGATAGCAAAAATTGTTTCCTCTGTGGAATTAGTGTATATCATAAATTCTTTCTCAAAATCCAGCTTCGCCAAAATGATCTTTCTTAAGGAGATTGTGAATTGCCTTGACCATTACAGCAAAATCAAGAACAAACCTACGGACGAAGTTAATAACACCCATAAAGGCTTGAACCTCCTTCTTGGAAATAGGAGCAGGAATATTTCGGATAGCAGCAATCCTTTCGGGATCAATGCTTATTCATGAATCTGAGACAATGTGTCCAAGGAGCTTGTCCTTGGTAACGCTGAAAATAGACTTAGAAGGATTTAAAGAAGTGCCATATTTCCTGCATCACATGAGAATCTTTCTAAGATGACCGAAATGATTTGATCGGTTTTTAGAATACACAGTTAAGTCATCAAGATAAATTTGAATAATTTTATCGATCAAATCGTCAAAAGCTATTTGCATAGCTCTTTGAAAAGTAGCACCTGCATTAGATAATACAAAAGGCATACGTTCATAAACGAAAGTGCCCCAATGAATAATAAAAGTGGATTTATATTTATCTGTCCTTTTCACCTTGATTTGATTGTAACCAGAAAAATCGTCAAGTAAGGACATCATCTGTGACCTTGAAACTTGTTGCAAAATCATTTCCATATTAGGGAGAGGAAAATGGTCTTTAACACTAGCCCTATTCAATGCATGAAAATCAACGCATGATCTGATCTGACCTATTGCTTTCTAAACGGGAACCAAATTAGAAACCCACTCATAATACTTAACAGGGAAAATCATCCCAGCCTTCAAGAGTTTTTCCAACTCCTTCTGAATAGTTGCTTCCACTGCAGGGTTTATGGGTCTTTGTTTTTGCCTAACTAGTTGTATGCCTTCCTTGATAGGGATGGAATGTTGTATAATAGTAGGATCAAAACCACGAAGATCCTCATAAGACCAGGTAAAAACATATTGAAATTCACCAAGCAACTTACTGAACTTCAATTTTTCTTCATCAAAACATTGTGCACCTATTTAAACGTTCTTTGGAGACTCGGGTGTTCCAATGTTCAAGGAAATGGTTTCACCCACTTTCCTTTTCGACTCCTCTTCTTTATGTTTTTCTTTGTTCCCTACATCACTAGATGAAAATGAACTTTCTAGAGGATTCAAGCCCTTAGGAATTTTTTTATCTTCCTTGGATATAATTTCCTTAGGCTTATAAGGTTCATTTTGAATGAAAGCACAGATGCTCTCATCACTAGGGAAGACCTGCCATGACTCTATATTGTCAGGGATATTCAGACGATACAAAGATTGAAAGGTGAAATTAGGTCTTTGTGGTAGAAGTTGTCGAGAAGGAGAGGCTGCAAAAACGGCTAACATGTCAGCCATTGAATTCAATTCCCTTTTAACATGAGTGATGTTGAAATATAGCAAGTTAGAGATAAGTTCCCAAACAATTTGGGTGTAACATTTCATTAACTTGTTTCTAGGAGAATATATCTTATGTACAAGGTTTACAACAAGTTCAGAATCCCCAAAAACTCTAAGGTGACCACAACCTAGATTATAGGCCTTTTCAATGCCTAGCAGTAACGCTTCAAATTCAGTGACATTGTTTGTGCAAGCAAACTCTAACCTATAGTAAAAGTTATGAATTTTACCCATAGGAGAGTACAAGATAATACCATCTATGTTCCCTTCATTGGAGCATGAACCATCAAAGTGTATATGCCACATCCCATCCTCTATGTCAATTTGTTCCAAGGGAGTGTTGTCCTCATCAACAAAGATGGAGTACACTCTTAGGTCCTCCTCGATATAATTCACATTAGGTTGTGGGTTGCTTCCTATGTAAGGTGAAATTCTCCCTTCCCTTAAGAATATGATGTTTTTACCATTCCGAGGAACAAACAAGTGTGTCCTGTCGAGTGAGAGGTATCCACCTATCAAAGCTTGCCAATCTCTTCCTAAGATGATTGAGTAATTACTCACTGGCATATCAATTACCTGAATATCAAGGCTTGTCCTTATTTCAGGATGTGTGCACAAAACCAAGGTCACGTCCTTGATTTCACCTATGTTCATTTGTTGTAGACTATTATAAGAGAGCATGCTTATGGTTTTTTCATTTGTACAAGACAAGCCTAGCTCTTCCATAATAATCTTCGACATTACACTTGGGCCTGAACCATCGTCAATGAGACAACAATGGGAAATCTTGTCCATAATATTTACATAAATATAAAATGGAGGGATTTTTAGAGGGTGCCTAAAGTTATGTACACTTACTTTCTTTACAGTTGAATCCTCTTCATCTACCTCTTCAGATAGGTTGGCTACAATGGAAGGTTTTCCTTCCATAAAAAATTTCAGATCCTTTTGTTGCTAAGGGACGGCAACCACGTCCAAGAGGATAACATCATCTTTAATATTAGCCAATTGATTGAGAATGTTGTATTTGGAAGAGGGAAGAGGGGAGGTAGTTCCTTGACTGTCAGGAGATTTAGAAACCTTAACAGTAGAAGCTGGTGAAGATGAGCTTGGGCTTGAATAAGTGCAAGGAGAATCATATTTACCTTTTGGAGCATAGGATTTATTCCTAGTATTTATGATCATAACATCTTCTGGCTCTGCAAAGTCTAGGACAGTAATAGTAGTTTCAAGTATTTTACCAAAGATTTTATCTCTGGCACTCTGCTTTACTTCACATGTACTTTCCTCATGGTGTTCCTCGCAAAAGTTACACCAACTACGAGGCATGATATCTTTAGGTTGAAAGTTATTTTCATTAAGATTCTTTAATGGTGGTGAAGAAGAAGATGAGGCCCCAAGGGTAAGAGAGGGGACATTTCCTTTCCGCTCATACTCTATCATTTGATTATTCATGTCTTGTACAAGTTGTAAGAGTGCGGACATATATGTCTGTTTAATTGAGTCTCCCTTAGGAAGACCTGTTCTTTCGAGCTATTCTTCATACTCTAAAAAAGTATGCAGAGTAGAACCAAGGTTATCAATGGCCTTTTCCTCAATCCTATGACAATAGGGGGAAGGTAAAGCATTACAGTAATGCATGAAAGCGGCTTGGTTCTGAGGGAAAATGAGTTCAGGGATTTGGTTGTATTATCTGGTGAAACACAAGTTGGAAGACTTGATAGTTTCACCATCCTTATAAGCGATGTTATTGTACTCATGTAACTTCTCGGTTGGGATTTTGGATTGCCCATAGGTAGACTTGAACCAATATAATAACTCCTCCCAAGTAGAAATAATCTTAGGAGGAAGGTCAAAGAAATCGGTCGCAGCCTTCCCTTCAAGGGAATTCACAAATAAGTGCATACAAGTGTCATTGTCATTGGCTCCTATGTTGTGACAAGCATTAGAAAATTCCACCAAGTGTTCATTCATAGTGGCCATGTTATTCCCTGAAAACCTAGGGAGATTCTCTTTGAATTTAGGAAGTGGACGAGTAGCGGGTGTTAGGTTGAGAGGGGAGGAAACATGCCATGGAGTAGTTGTAGCATCTTCTTCAAACTGAAAAATCCCATACTTTTGTATGAATTTAGCGGGGTTTGTGGTAAATTGGATAGGGACTTGATGACTATACAAGCTACCAATCACTGACAAGGCTGAATATTGAGATGAAGAGGCACCTCCAGTGCCACCAGAGCTACCACTAGATGTCATCTTGTTAATGATAGGTAAGGGAGAGAAAGACGAACTGGTTGAATCAGACAAAGTTCTCCTTAGAGTGCTTTGTTGGACTAATCAAACAATGTTTCTTCTTCCTATTTCAGCAATAGGATTAATCTCAGGTGATAAACCTCTTATTCTCCTAGAGATACGAGGGTTTAAGGACATGAAAAGAAGATCAAAACTGTAGGAAAAAGAAAGCTAAAGTTGATTCCTAGGTTGTCTTTTCCTAGCTTCCCAACGTTCTTGGACACTTATGTCTTGTTCAATTGCTTCCCATGAGTGTTCAAGCTCAACCCGGGTACTAGCGGTCTCTAAGATGGTATTAAACAAGGTTAAAGCAATGCTAGTCTAATCTTTAAGACCAGGCTCAATATTGGGCTGCCTTGCATGAGGTACAATCATGAAGAAAAGAAACAATCAAAGAAATAATATCACAAATATAAATATATTCAATGAAAATCAAACTTATAATCAACTAGAGAGATATTGAAGATCTCCCCAGTATGGTCACCAAATAAATGTTGAGGAAAAGATATGAATTTATCTTACTCGAGCATTTTCTAATCTTACTTGGCTAAGGAAAGATAGTTGGGAATGTTACCCTATGTTTATAGCCTCAAAAAGTGTTTCTTAATCCACAAGTATTAATTACAAGGGCTTAGGATGATTTTTTAAAATAAAATATTGTTGCAAAATATAACATTTTTATACAGTTTTCTGAATGTATCAGATTGCAAAAGTAAATGTGAATATCAAAAGCAAAAATACCAAGTCGCATATTAACACAAATGAGACAGAATAGCAAGCGCTCTATTTCATTCCAAGAAATAAAAAGAATCGTTCTCTTTACAAAATACATATGGGGGTATGGACAAAGGTCAAACTTAGATATCCCCGATGAAAACCATACAAAAGGACTCTGACAAGAAGTAAAAACTGAAATTTAAAATCTGGGTCAGCTTTCCATAGACTGCTACCCATTTGACTCTGCACAATATCCTTTATAAGTCATGAAATTTAATTCATAAACAGACAAGTCTACATAGAATATCAAAGATAGATCAACACCTCTGAAAACAAGTGTCTGAATGATATGATTTGGCTTTTAACCTTGTTGTCTACAATAGGACCCTGTTATCATAAAAGAGAATTAGGATTTTAATGAATTGAAGAATGAATGAAAGTTGAACTATCTCAATAAAACTTAAGAGAAAACCTTTGTATGCTTTCTCCTTCTATTCTTCCCTTGTTCTTCCTTCACGTTTTGATTTTATGCATTCCAAATTAGTTGACGTAGTTCAACTACCTCATTTAGTCAATTTAACTAAGCTCGACTAACTTTTAGTTTAGGGGAAGAATTAATAATAATAATAATAATAATAATAATAATAATAAAGGGCAATTTATTAAATAATAACCAGTAGGTGGGTTTTGGCCCTTGACCAAGTTTTGAGGATCCTTGGTCATGTTTGACCTATTTTTGGGACTTCAACAGGCTATCGAAGGTGGAGTGCAAGATGAAGCAAATATCGCAGGATCTTGGCCCATCTTTAGGGATTTTTGGGTTTTTAGGTTATGTAACGGTTATGGGGATGTCGGCCCATGGGTTTACCCATGTTTAGGCCTATCTTGTAGTGTATAAATAAAAATCTAGGTGATGTAAGTAGCGATCAGTGGCTGAGTGCTAGCACTAGCTATGTGCAAGAAGATGTGATTAAGACTTGCAGAGCTAAGTGCAAGTCATCAGTAGTGCTTTGTGCACAGACTGTGTAAGGCTTTGTGCCTAGATCTACTTGGGGAAGGAAGATCTGGTGAAGTGCGCGCAGATCTCATGTCCTATGCAGAGTAGTGTTATGATGCTTTGTGCCTGTAAGAAGCTTGGAAAATGATAATAAAGAGAATAAGAGTTGGTGGATGTATCCCTAGGGTGGGGGTGAACCACGTATATCTTGTGTTATGGTTGCTTTGTCCAATATATTGATGTGTTTATGTGTTTACTTGTTTATATGCTTTGATATAGATTAATGATAGATGGATCTGTTGATGCTACGTGCTTAATAATATGGATGAATGCTAGAATGTACTTAGTGATTGAACATACTAGATCTGGTTGAATACTGCGATGCTCTGTAATTAGGGTTTTGTCTGCAAAGTAGATACTAGTTTAATACTGGTGAACTATAATTGTTAAGTGCTTTGATAAGGTGTTATAATCATAGATCTTTGTCCCAGCTAAGGTTGCAGACATCTGAGTCCTGCAACCACCCTTGCTTCTACCTCGGGTGAGACTTCATATGCTTCGCAAGTGTAGCCGAAAGGGCCGATAGTTACGGTTTTGTTGGTGCACTCTTGAGCATTGAACCCTAGGTCTACCCCTGTTCCAACACTGGGCCCCCTCGTGACTCCCTTTAATTTCTTTATAAAAATAGACATAATAGACAATCAATCATACACATCCCTCCTTGTGGCTCCCATAATCATTTCCACAATTTGAAATTTAAATATCAGTGACATTTCAAATTATATCAAAACATGTAAATATCCACAATATCCAAAAATAGTTTATTGTCCAAAATTTTCAACAGTCCACTGTCCTCAACAAATAAATAATAAAACATAATCAAAAACCGTATTTTCCACTTTGAGAGGCAATTTCCCTTTTTTGATGCTATCCCCTTTTGACTTCCTTGAATTAGCCTTAGGTTGGGTAGAACCTTGAGTCTTGATCTCACTGATGACATGGGAACAATCATCTCTCAAGTGCATATGGGATGATACTGACTTAGCTGAGTCACTTGAAGGAGAGGAGGGGGCAGAAATAGCTTTTCCTTTGTCATGCATATGGTGGGCTTCGATTTTGAGTCTTTTGCTTGCGTGGGAGGACTGTACAGCTGAGTGTGTAGGGGAATATGAACATTTGGGTTTACAGGTGGAGGAGGAGGAGGTAAAGATAAAGTTGGCCAGCCACGATGGTGGGAGACTGTTGGGTGAACAATCTCCTGCTATTCATCATTCTTGGGAACTTCAGGTTGCAAAGAAACATGAGGGGGCACAGGAATACCAGGGACATGCTAGGGATGGAAGGGAGGCCTCTCTAGCCTAGGATGGACTATCCCTTTTCCAATCCAATTGAAAAATCTAGCTTAAAAGAGTTGGTTTAACTCTTAAGAATTGGCATCGAAATGTATTGAGAATCTGGGCCTTCTAGGCCCTCTGTTCCAATTTCCTCTGCCCCTATTATTTCGGCCATGACTTCCTCTGTTGAAAAATCTCATCCTGTATGCAGCAATTATTAGCAACTAGATCTTAAACAGACCATACATGGCATTCTCTTAATATGAAACAAAGTTTCACTCAGCAATCACATCATACCCATGCAATCCAATCCATAAAATTCAATTGTCAATGAGCAAGGGGTGAAGTAGGGTTCAAGGGTATCTGAGGGGATTGTATTGAGAAAAAAAGTGATATCATGACCGGGAGTAAGAACACGATTACTACTCAAAAATTCATTAAACAATTAATTGTGCAACAATAACCAAAACATATCAGTTGTCATCTATCTCTGTGTTATTTTTTGTCGTTGTCATACAGAGTTTTAATTTAATTTTAGTGAACAGGGCGTGCAAAATGAATTTGGGATCGTGAGGGGATTTGTAATGATCGAAAAAGTGAGAAAATGAAAGGGAACTAGATGGATATTGTTCATAAAATAAATTAAATCAATCAACTATCATAAATCAATTTCAAATTTAATCCAAAAAGCATCCACTTCCAAGACCAAAACAGTCATTGTTCCTCAATTGTATACCAACTGCTTGTTGTCTCAATAACAATTTAATTTCCCAGAAATCTTCAATTTATAACAGTCTGTGTATTATAACTTATGAAAACATTTCCAATTCAATCAGAATTGCATGCTCTAATGTTGATCTCTTTCCCTTTTAAAAAAAAAACAAAAAACATGCACAGCAATCCCTGTCATCTATGCCCAACATTCATCTTTGCTAATGAAACCATAATACACCCAATATAAACAATCAACAGTCATTGTCCTCTAATCAACAATCGAATCTGATTTAAATATACATAGGTGCCTTTTAAAATCATGGACAGACTTAAGAGCATGTTCGGTGAACCAATCATACACAGTTCCTCACTCATGTCATTGACCCAATCTTGAATCGACAACAACAATCAACTCCAAAAAAAAAATGGAACCTTGAGCTTTCTCTTTGTGTGAAATAATATATACAGACTTCCTTTTAAAAGGAACGACCCATAGAACCATATCATGTATGAAACGAACATAACTAAATTAACACATAGGAACCTCTTTTAAAATTGCCAGAACCATGATCATGATTGGTGAAACAATCACTCACAGGTGTCTTCTTAATTTTAAATACAATCAAGATCATGCTAATATTAAACACAATAACTGAAACCATAAACGAATAGAAGGATAGCTCTTGGTTGTATGAACCACATATTTTCTTTCTTCTTTGTTCAAACGAATTCATCATAGAGAGGACACACAGATATTCGACCAAGAGGGGGGAGCCCATGCCTTTAAACTTCCACAATCATTAAACGGATAACCCAACACTTGACAAACCCCAGAAGGTGCCCGAGGAAGGTAGAGGCAAGTTAGAGTCCAAGTCGGGTTCTTTTAAAAAGTAAATGCAAAGAGGCAATGAAAACCTACTTGTCTTTTTAAAAAAACACAGAGAGATAATGGTCCTCCATATCCCTATATCCATTTACGATCGATTAACAACCACAGGCCACAATATAATCTTGAAAACGAAAAAGTAGTGAGCCATCCTCCTTCTTCTTTTTTTTAAATACAGTCCTTTGACTTATGACTCCAATCTCTTGACAGAATCATAAGTGAATGCCTGAGTGAAGAATAAAGAAAATCGAGCTAACCATCTAGACACACACCGATGTCACTAACACTTTTTTGCATAGAGGGTTAATTTAAACAGTGATGGGTACTCGAAAAACACAGAGAGATAATGTTTATTTCCAACACCCAAGTGGTTGAACAACTTTTGAAAAAAATTGACATTGAGGCCATATACATTCATCATTGTAGCAGGGATGAGAGGAGTGGTGTGTGGAAACTCTTTGCAACTCATATCCATTCAATACATACACATGGTTGTGTTAACATTCGGTGCCAACCAAGTCTGGACTTTTGGAAAGATTTCAGCAAAAAGACAGTATGGAATGGGCCATCAATAGTAGCTCGGGGTTTAAACAAAAGACACACACCAGCTGTCAACAGTTGCTCTGCAACAAGATAAAGATTATGACAATGATGGAGAGGGAAATGATTTGACAGCCACTTAAATACAACCTGGTGGTTAAAACCCTTCAACCATAAAACAAAGAGCTTCATTGCACCATTGTCACGATTATTTCACAGAGAACCATCATAAAAAACCAAGATGACCAATAAATAACCAATGTGCACATTACTTCGCTTGCAAATGCCAATATTTCACAGTAATCACAGAAAACCTAGAACACAATATTTACACACAGTCAAAAACTTAAGAAAACACAGAACCCATGCATTCCTGAGCCACCATTTGATTCATAATATAGAGAGTCCATCATGGATGGAAAGCTAAGAAAAAGACATGTGAGAAAATATTTTCAATGACGAACTAGTCGAGTTTTCCCCTTCCAATCCTGAAAACGTGGAGCTTTCACAACCAACATAGAAACAATGCAACATTGATAGGGTGACAGGCTCAATGGGAGGTTTGGAGTGACGTGCAGTAAATGCACGTCACTTCCTTACCTAGCCTTATTCAATTCCATGTACAAGTCGGCCCACTAACATATAATCTACCATTAAAATCAATCCATAGCCAATGCATAATTCAATGCAATATTCATCGTAAAGATTTGATACCATATCAATTGCATAGTGCGCCACCCAATATATATCATACCTATCGTTAACCTCTTGCCATAACTCCATACGATAATCACATATCAACATTTCTATATGTGCTTCCATTCAACTTTTAATAAAAAATTGCATAGTCCTTTAACCAAACACATAGTATAATAGCTAGGTCCACCATTGTCACAAAGGTCTATACATAATCTTTTGTCCATAGCTTTAGAATTTTTCCATAGTTTTCTCCTTTTGTTTTAATCAAGTTCCCATTTTATTAATTTTTTTGCATAGATATATATGGATAAGTAATCAATGTATGAATTAGTAATCAAGGTTATAACATACATAGCAAAGCACTTGTAACCAACATGATCCTCATACCCATGGAACTGTTATGTATCACAAGTAAATACCAGTAGCATTTAGCAATAATTCCTCAACCACCCATTTATCACATCAAATGAAACCAATACTGCATCATCAAAAAAATGTAGGACTGTGTAGGCAACATCATAACAGCAGCAACATATGAGTGTAACATGTATATCCTTTCTCATCTAGTCTACAAGGGGGTCCCACCTACTATTTATTATTATTATCATAATTAAATAATAGCGCTTTAGCAATCATTTGCGGGCGGAAATCATCATTTCAATTTTAATCGTCAATGGAGGGATTTTGGCCATAGACAACCTCAAAGGGAGTCATTCAAGTGGCACCATGATAACTTGTATTTTACCACCATTTGGCTAGAGGTAACCAAGGTGAGCATTGGACCCATTGGGATTGTGTTTATGAAGCGAAGAACCTCTAATACACTTCCAAGCACTTGTTGAAATTTTCAATTTGACCATCAGTTTTGGGGTGATATGTGTTGTTGATGTTCAACTGAGTTCCCTGGAGCCGAAACAACTCTTGCTAGAAATTTCGCGTGAAGTTGGGGTCATGATCTGTCACAATCTAGTGTTGGATATCATGGAGTTTAAAGATATTATCCATGAATACTTGAGTGACCATAGAGGCCTTGAAGGGATGTTGGAGAGCATTAAAATGAGCATATTGGGAGAGGAGATCAACCACAACCATGATTATAGATTTGTTGCTAGATTTTGGTAACCCCGCAATGAAGTCCATAGAAATGTCAATCCATATAGGTTGTGGAATGGGTAAAGGTTGTAGTTCACTTGGAGGTTTCACTATCTCTCCCTTGTGTTGTTGGAAAATGCCACAATCCGCCACAAAGGTGTGGATGTCCTTCTTCATGCCTTCCTAGAAAAATGCACATTTGATTTTTTCATATGTTTTATAAACCCGAAATGATATGTTGTAGGAGAGGAATGTAGCTCAAATAACACATGTGATTTAAGTGCTCACTGCTTATTCAAATAAAGACACCCTTTATAGAAAAGCTCTTCATTTTTCCAAATGTAGTTCGGATATGCATGAGGTTCCATTTGAAGTTGTTGGACCAAGCTAGTGAACTTGAGATCTGTTAACCATTCTTTGTGGGTGTCATTCAACCAAATTTTTTCTATGAAGGAGAGTGAAAAGACGAACCCTTACTTCATATTATTGAGAGAGATCATCTGCTACCACATTCTCCTTTCCCTTCTTATAAATTATCTCAATCATATCCTATCATTTTGCTGACCCATTTTTGTTGTTTGGAGGATAAAACCCTTTGCTCCAAGAATTATTTCGAATGACGAAGATTTATTTTAATCTGGAAACATTTCCCAAGTAGGTATGGATGCCAGATATTCATGGCATGTAAAAAGATATCATCTTCTTTTCATAAGTTGATTTTCCCAAGTGCCTCTCACAGATTTCTTTGTTGGTAAAAGCCAACGATCATCCCTCTTGCATGAGTATTGTGTTACACCTCAGATTCACTTCAGTGCACCCTACAGTTTTTTGTCAGATGTGGCCCATCATATGAGTAGATTATGTGTATCATTATATCATGATGAGCCAAAAGTGTGGTTATCTTTGTAATTTTGTATCATATTGGGCCATGTTTAGATAATATATGTAATAATGAGGGACCTAGGTGGTATCTCCAGGCCCCTTGTGGTCGGTCATGGCCCATCCTTTTAGTCCCCATTTCAAGATATGCCTTGCTCTTATGGATCCAAGTAAATATCCCTTGGTGGTAGTAATTGTCCATCATGTCGTTCATTTATGATTTGGGTAGTTATGCAAGTGCCTTGGGATGGATCTATTGGGACACATGATCTAGGGGAATTTCTAGTCTCTCTCACTTCTTTGTATGTAATGTAAAAAGTGGTGTTCATGTTTGTTATCACCGAAAAATCGTCTGCAGCATTACACAAAATGGTTGAAGAAAGACATCAACTCCAACAGCAATTAGTACACCTACAACACCAAAATCCATCAAAAAGGCATAAAACTATACACTTGGTCCAAACATTAAAGTACGCAAATTCACCAAAGGAAGCGTGTGCACTGTGCGCAGAATGCGCTGGACAACACAACCCTATTCGCGCAATATGCGCAATTGTATAAAGGAAAATTCACACACTTCTCATGAATGGCGCATTTATGAATCTTGTTGGCCTCTCAACCACTTCCAGTCCGACCCCCGACGCGATTTGACACTCAGATCTGAGCGAAATATAGCTTGGAGGTTGGTCAAGGGCTAGGAAGTGCCCTAAAAGGCCCCTTGTTCACACTATGAACTAGTTGTATCTTGCAATGAATGGACACTATAAATATGTGCCATGGGTGTGATAGACAAATAATAACTTCAAGGTATTGTTATGCTATGAGAATTCTTCTTGGAGAATCCTCTTTTCTCTTGGAATCATTCAAGCACTATAGCAAGGGCCATTCCACTCACCTCTTGAGAGGATTGGCATTGTATTTTATCACCATTGTCACTTGCCATTATATGAAGAGAAGATATCTATATTAGGGAACTCAAGAACCCTCCCAAGGAGGAAGAGGGGATTCATAAGTCCATGCCTTTCTCTACGGTGCTAGCCTATCAATACATTGATCCATTGGTAGCTATATGACTGTCATTTTTTGTTTTTTATGGTTCTAGTTCTTGAAATCTTCTCTAACATTTATTTCCTTTTGTTTTAGTTTTATTTCCTTGTTTCATGTGTATTTGGTTATCTAATCAACTCACAAACCTCTATCTTGTTTAATTGACTTAACTAGGCAAGTAAGTGTTGTGTTTTTGCTCACCCATGTGACAAAACCAACACAATAGATTGTCAACCATATTGGGGATCGGTATCAAATTCCTCCTTATTTCAGTCTTGAGAGCACTTCTTTCTAATTTTTTAGATATGCAGGTACCAAAACCAGCCTAATCCAATCTTCCAAAGTCAGAATTCAGAGCCAAGGCAAGAGAATTTCACTTGGAAATTTCTTTCCTGACGCGTGACAGGAAGTGCACGGCTTTCAAGGCACACAGATGCACATTTTGCACACTGCGTGTGTGACATCCTTCATAACTATGCGCATTTTTCACCCTCTGCGTGCTTGTCAGAACTGCAGCCCATGCACAAGTCCATTTTTTGGTAAATTGTAAGGATTTATAAGTGGTTTGAGGGCCCCTTGCCTTCATATTTTAATTTCCTGCACTTTGTAAAGAAATCACACTTCACTTAGAGTCCTTTCTCACAAGGAAGGTTAGCTAACATAAGCACATAGGAGTAAAAAGAATCATTATTCTTCTCTTTTCTTTGTTGCCACATGGATGGCTCATTTGGCATTTAAAATGTTGATTTGAAGTTATTTCTTTTTCAAACACAATCAATTAATTTGGGACTAGAAATCAATTTTAACCCTCAAGTATGATCTTCCCCCGCACCCAAGTGTGATCTCGGGAATCAGAAAAGGTGGTTGAAAGGAAATTGCATCTCCCTTAAAAAAACATTAGGAGAGGACAAAGCCCCCCTAGGGTACCTCTTAGTTTTGGAAATTATCTTAAAGCTTTGTAAGGGCCCATACATGCCCACATGTTTACAATCTTAGGATAGTTTCTAAAAGCTTTCTTAGTTTAGACAACACTCTAGGAAAGTTTAAAAGATCAAGTAATGGGCCCATACATGCCCACATGTCTACAATCCTAGGATAGTTTCAAAAGCTTTTATAGTTTAGACAACATTCTAGGGAGTTTAAAGGATCAAGTAAGGACCCATATGTTCAAATTGTCAGTTCTCTAGGGCTTTAAATATTCTGCAAGGTTGTACCAAAGAAATGTAGTAAGCTAGGTATGAATATTTGTAAGGACCACAGAAATTCCACATGTTACAATGTTACACTGAACTTATTAAAAATCTTTTGCACATTTTCATTTTATTGCACACAAAGCCACTCATCACACACATAATTTCTATTATAATAGTGGAGGTCAAAGTAATATTCCTTTTTAGTACCCACCAAGTACTTCAAAAGAATTATGAAAGATCCGACTACTTTGGAAATTATCCACACCAATTTAATTCAAATGAGGTTCGTCCATGACCCCAATCTCTCAACCCACTCCATCTAAAAAATTTCTAAGAACGCACTAAATTTTCCTCCACGGGAGGTGCCAAAAGAAATTTTTTAGTCTAGGTAGGATCTCAGGGGTAGGCATCCAAATAACCCCTCATTATCAGGTTCTCACATTTTTTAAACAATAGAAGTTGAGAATAGGGATCTTTCAAATCCTCCAAGTCAAGTGTTCCTACACCATAAGGCCGGGAGATACCCATGAAGGGTCGAAGGCCGAGGTCTAGTTGTTATGCGCATCCCTCCTTGAGTCACCCAACTCTTGTGAGGGTATCCAGCCCATGACCCATTTCTTAGGATGAAAATATAAATGTTGCACTTTGACCAAGGTACTTACTGGCCAAACATAGGATATCTACCCAGGTCATGGTTGTGGGTTGCAATCGCACCTTGATGAGATTTTGTGTGGCTATTGGGAAATATCGCTAGCTCTTTCAGGATATGCACCCTCTACCCCTCATTATAACTGATTATTTCAACCTTCACTAGTTCCTCTTCCGATGGCTTCAAACCCCATTGTCGAGTGCTATTGGAAGGCCCAGTGCTAAATTGAGAGGAAAGATGATAGGTCTTTTAGGAAACGAGCATTTATTTTTGTTTTTTCCCCATGCGATCAAAATCCACCTATCCACATGCTTATTTACTTTACGGATGATTTATGTATGATGTTCATTTGATTACATGCAATTGTGAGTTATACTATATTGTGAAGGTCACAAATTTAAAAATCTCTTGTTCATTTATTTCTCTCTTGTCACCATTTTCACACATTCACTTTGCTAGTCAGAACCATAGGGGAACCACAGAATCCCCATCGTTCTAGATGCTTGAAGAATCTCCCTCCTTTTATAGGTGGAGTCCCTAGTCTTGTCAACTCACCGATTCAGCCATCTCATGCCCCAGCGAGTGTTACTGTCTTGAGATCGTCTTTACTTGGTTCCACTTTGCTTGGGTCAAACACCCAAGGCAATCCACCTATTGGTTCTCCTTCACAAGGAGACAGGGGTCAAAATTCTTCTCAAAGAGGAAGTACAAACCCACCAAATCCCTCTCAAGGGATAGGTCCACTACCTACACACACAATGATTGGAACTAATCCTCCACCAAATCCCCCTTTTCCATACTTGGCATCCCTCAATATTCTTGATTTAACCAAACTCATGAATGACCCCATTCTATATGATGCCACTTGGCCCAATATGCCTACCAAATTTCTTTCAGACATTCTGAAGTTTGAAGGAAAACCAGGGGAAGACCCCGCAAACCATGGTATGACCTTCCACTTATGGTTCTCTTCAAACAACATCATGGATGATTCCATCTGCTTGAGGCTATTTCAAAGAACCCTCACTGGTCCATCAGCCAAATGGTATGTGGATGAAAAAATCAAGATCCCATGTGACTTTTGAATCATTGGCCAAGGCCTTTTTTTCCTTTTTCCAACTACCAGTTCATCATGACACTGGCTTATAACTTCTCTCTGAGTTCAAACAAACCACTCTTATCCATATCACCAACCACATCCATGAATGGCATCGGCGACGTAGTTTGTGTAAAGCAGAAACCGCCAAAAAACAAAGTCTTGATTGGTTCCTTAAATCACTCGTCCCTATGATTGCAAAGGATGTAGCATCCACTTTTCCTCAATCAGAAGAGGAATCCATCAGCAAGGCCCAACAATTCGACCTCATATATGCCCAATCAGGTTACTCGTACACAGTATTACTTGAGTCACCCAGACCCATACCATTTGGCCAGGACAAACATTGATTTTCTCACGTTGCGGATGGGTTGATTGGTTATATGACCCACCGCAACCCTTAAGTCCACCCATCACCTACTTATGGTGAAAATCAGTATCCTCAACGATATGGAGGGGCGTCTTATTACCCTCCTCCCACTCACCGACAGTCATATCATGTTGTTCCCCCTCCGTCGTTAGGGGGACCCCCACCAGTACCACTAATGCATCTGATCTCTCACTCAAGTACGAGTCCACCCCCAACCCCCATATATAACTCCAACAGTAGTGGAATTACTTCAACTTCCTATACGCCATATGGACCATCCCCACAAAACAATCCATATTTTCCATTTCTTGGTCCTCCCCAACTAGTGGTTCCTCCACCAGGACAACCACATGATGGCGTTAACTTTGTTCAACCCTCTCCCATTCAATAGTTTCATGCTTTTGAATAGTTGAATATAACAAATCTGTCCCATCATCCAAATAATTCCAAGAAGAAAGGAAAAAATTGAAACAATAACAACCCGGGACTCGGAGGCCATAACCCTCAACAAAATTGTCCTGCTGAGGGAAACCAGAACCCCCAAGGGGGAAACAACAAAAAAATACAAGGGAAGAACAATAATATCATAACTAACTTCCCTTATGCTCTATGTGGTGAGTGTTAGCACTCAAAAACGCACCGGCATTTTTGAAGGAAAGATGCCTAATCTTGTAGAGAAAATTTGACCAGCTTCCCGAGATCCAAATTCAGATCTGAAAGCACCATTGGAAAGTTCAGGATTTGTAGATGTCGATCGACTATTTAAACATGCAAAACGGACTCTCCATGACCGATAAATTTGATTTTGAAAAAAATCTGCACTTTCACCAGCGCAGAAGGCAGAATTATGACTAGTTAGTTGTGGAAAGCTGCGACTTTCAACAGCGCAGGAGCAGATTTTCGAGTAAGTTAGCTGTGGAAAGCCTGTCATGGCCAGAATAGCCAAATTTTTGCCGAGATCAGGATTTTTTGGGTTAGAATGGTTTGAAAAGGTTTCAAATAGATAGGTGGTGAATTATCAAGTCAAAATCTAAAGGCCATTATTGGAGATGAAAGTAAAAAGGGAATTTTTTACTAAATTTGGTGATTTTCAAGGGAAAAATGATAGGGATTTTGGGCACACATCATCAAATTCGAATTCCACTTTCAAAGGGACAGATCAAAGAGCCTTGGAAGGCTAGCCTACACTTCATCAACTTTCAACCAATGTTTGAAGACCAAAAGATAGAGGTTGACCTCATATTGAGGATCTCTCCTTATCTTTTGTAAATTAGTTTTGACTTTCTATTTTTAGAATATCAGATCCATTGTTTTAGGATCTGAAACTGATTGTAAAAGGCTATAAATCCAGAGACATTTGGAGCATTAAGGGGTTCAATTTTGGAGACTCTTTGGCTATTGTACTAAGACACTTATTTTTCAATACAGAATCAGTCTTCTTTTGTTGTTAATGGCAGATTTCTTCATCTATCTCATGTTTTGTACTTTATTTCAGTTTAGCTCAGCTATTAAGAACTGTCATCTTCTTATTTAGCTCATAAACTTGAACTAAAGGAATCCTTGTTGGCTTGTATGATCCTACACACTGTTGTACTCGATTATCTAGATCAGCTTTCTCCATACCTTTTGATATTACTCTCTCTGTTCATTAATTCCTAAAAGCACTGTTTCATTCGATTGCATTGCGAGTTGTCTTCCATTTAGCTATTCTCAGTTATCCCATTGATCCACACTTTTATTATTTATGATTTCTTAAGTTACCAAGCATCCTTAGCCTACAACCCTAAGGAGTTACTTGGAGTGATAACAAAATGGCGTCGTTGCCGGGGAGACGAGTTCAGATGCTTAACTTCCTGGGAGAATGACAAAGAAGATCTAGTTCTTGATGATAGACAAGGAGTAGACATTATCAGGTTGTACATCATCTATCTGGCGACTCCATGAAGGACAAATTCGGTGGCGACTCCACTGTTCTGAAATCCGTTGTCGGCCTCACTGGTATGAAATGGAAAATATCTTAGCTAAGAGGTATGCTTTCTGTGATTTTTCAGGTATAGCCGGTTTTCCACATTCAGTGCCAACTATAATTGAATGGGATGATTATCTTCTGAGATTCAGAGGAAACAAGAATGATCATCCCTGTGAGCACTTATTCAATTTTCATACGTGCATGCTTGAACATGGCTTTGTTCACGAGGATGTTTTAATCAAGTTGTTCAAATTTACTTTAGAAGAAAATGTCCGTGAATGGTGTCAATCCCTTCCTGTTGTTAGTATCCATTCTCTGAAGGATTTTCATGTGGTTTTCAATTCGTATTATGAGAAGATTTACTCAGATGATCTTATTTTTGATAATTGTTGTAAAGAATCTGCATTTCACATCCAGCATTCAGTTAGTATTACTTCTGATTGTGAAGACGTTGGTGATAGTCATATTGAAGACACATTTGTCATTGATTCAAATGTCTCTTATAGTTTTGACTATGGGATTAAGGATGCCACAGATTTAGATAAAGAAGTTGTTGATATAAATTCAGTATCCCAAGAAATTCAGAAGCAGTTGTTCTTTCCTCCACCATCGATACTTATCATTCTTGATCTAGAATCTGCAGCAGATATCAAAAAATCCATGATTAGTACAGAAATCAGTCTACAACCATTTTCAGATTTACGGATCGCTGAAAGTGCCAGTCTTCATGGGAAAGAGAATATCCAGAGATCTTTTGATTTTCAGCTCCAACAACAGGAAAAGGTTTTTCTTTACAGCCTCGTTGATCCTTTTGATGAATGTTGTGAATCTTTGAGTAGAACATATGTCAATCTATCTTTGAAGGAAGGTTGGTTTTGTTGCCTTGTCAAAATCCATTTCTGTATGTTATGGTTTCTAATATTTTTCAAGTCAAGATCAAACAAGATATCAGCAAGTCAGTTTCTTACTTGGCTTCATTGGAAATTCAGTTTTACTTGATCAATCTGCCTTTACTGGTTAGAGTAGGAGTAGATAGAAAATAAGCTCGTCATCGAGCATGAGATCTTTTTCAGTCTAATAGTTTGCAGCAGAAACTTGTGGTCAGCATTTTATTACAGTTTGAATAAGTTGTAGGGATGCATGAGAAGAATTTGGCAAATGCGGTGAAGCTGCCCCCTCAAACTGAAAGGAATTTTCTTCATCCAAAGGTTCCAACTCTAGTATATGGATCTGTCCTTTCATATCACCCTTTCGCATGTCCTAATGAGGGCTGTGACAAATACTACATACATGAGTATAAATAAAATCTTCATCTCAGAAGAGGACATGCGGGTTATGCTTTTAAAGAAAATGGAGATCCAATCCATCTTCCCTAATAAACAATCTGCATATTATTGGCTCACCTCCTCATGTGGTAACTGATGTAGCAACAAGTGTAAATCAATCCCCAGTTAAGGGTTCTGATTCATCTTACAGTGGACAGCAGATCCCCTCAAGGGGTACTGGATTCTCAAGGGGTACTGTAATGAGTTGTCTTCGTCGACTCGTTTGCAAGGTTGTGCTAATTGGACTCGAACACGATCTTAAAACCTATAACTCATGCTGACATGTTTTCACACATGTTTGATTGGCTACTTAGCTGGAACCCAAGACAACAAAATAGGGTTAATGAACATGACAGTACTAAGATTAGAAAATTTGACAATTATTCTTTTGATTGGTTGCATAGTCGCTTGGTTGTTGTTTGGGCTTTGGTAGATGAGGAGAGATGTCGCATACCATTCTATGAGTTTCTTCACAGTGGCATACAATTTGTAGATAATGTACCCGACCATGAGGCCTTGTTTGCTTTGATCCTGGAAATTCACAGAAGTGTTCTTGGAGAGCCATTGCATGGGGAGGATGTTGCGATTGCGATCAAAAGAGGTATCATGGATTGGGAAAGAACTCTGTGTTGTCTAAGGCATGCTTTGCATACAATGCCATCTCCTGATTGGTAGAGACGGGTCCTGGTTATAGCTCCATGTGATAGACAACATGGTTAGCAGCAATTGCCAGTTCATGGCATTGCTTTCTCTTCTGAAATGATTTGTGAAGCCGCGATTGATCGTATCAAGGAAGTTATTGTGCTAACTGCTTCTGCAAACAAATTGGCGTTATAAATCTCTCATCCACGCAATCTCATCTCTAGTTCTCTCAAAGGCAACAGATGGTCAAAATCCCAGTTTGAAGGAGCTAACTCATCATACAGGTCAGTTGAGTCATGGTTTTACTTAATCTCCGCCTTGATTGATTGGATGTCACCGATATTCTCTGTGTGTTGAGATTTTGTAAATATTTGAACTCCAATTCTGGCTGGTAGTTGTTGAGTCTATTTTCAACTAACACACCGATTTCTAGCTCCAATCAAAATGTCCCTAATAATATCAATGCCCAAGAACAGCAATCTCGCTGTCAAGAATTCAACAATATTGCATGCAAGGAAGAAGGCACCATAAGAGAATGAAGCGGGGAAAGACGTATCCGAGCGACGGTGGCCTTGTCTGGGAGAATGAAATAGGGGCGTTGAGGTCCAAGGAGTGGGCGTGTGATGTGTCGAGGATAGCCACCACTGCAGGCGAGGTGTGGTGAGTCACAGAAATTGTTGGCACCGATCAGATTTGATGTATAAATTATTTTTTCATAATCTTGGATCTAGTTCTGTGAACATGGATCTGAATGTTATCATCTAACAGTGGTGATGAAGGACATTCTCCGTGTGAAGGTGTTGTGACAATTTTTCTTGAAAGCGTTGGTAGCAATGAGTTTGTTCAAGTCAGTGGAAAGCATTTTAGAAAGACTAATGTTGTAATTAAAGGCGGAGACGAAATTGTTTTCAGTCATCCTGGAAACCATGCCTATATATTTCAACCGTTAATAAATGAAAATGCCTTAGCTTCTGTTGGACTGACAGAAAATCAAAGAGCCACAGGTAAGGCAGCACCATTTGAATCAAGATCAGGGGATCCTTCAGCTGTAGCAGAAGCATAAATTTTAGCATTATTGTAAAGTTTGAGGCCAGACCTAAACTTGTTGCCACCACCTGCTGCAAATATTGAAGAGTCCCAGCAAGGAATCGACAAGCCTTAGTTGCCACCTTCATGTGAAATGTCAAATGGGTCTGTCTCAGATATTGAAGTAGCCGGTCAGACGAGAAAAGCGACCTCTGATCCAAAAGGGTGCAGTTGATATTCCAATGAGTGACAAAGCACCTGTTATCTTGTCTGCGGATGTAACAGCAACAAACGAACATCTAAATCTTGGCAGCTCGGATGTTGGTCTTGAGACAGAGAATGGAAAATATTCTGGGTTAAATGAATCATTGAGACCTCTTTTGAAATTTCTGACAGCATCAAATCACTGCGACGTGGATTTAAGTGGAACTCTTTTAAACAATTTTGTGAAGAAAGGAGAGAAGGTGGAAGAGATGTTGACTTTTCTGTCATGTCTACCAAATGCCAAGCTTTGAAGGAAGATTTATGAAGAGGGATTATTGATGGCAAAGACATTAATGTTTCGTTTGATGACTTCTCATATTACCTGAGTGAGAACACAAAGAGTGTGTTGATTGCATCAACCTTCATACACTTGAAGCATAAATAATTCACAAAATTTGTGATGGAGCTGCCTACTGTAAATCCCAGAATATTGTTGTCTGGCCCTGCAGGTTCTGAGATATACCAGGAGATGCTAGTAAAGGATTTAGCGATGATGGAAGTGGCTAACAGGCTTAAATATAGCATCTGGATGCATGCACTATCTGTACAACCATACAACTGGTGGCAGCCAACTGACTGGTGCTCTGCTCTTAATGGTTTTGTTGTATAACCTATATGACATTGAGAACATAGTTTTACATGCAGAAACCAATATTACATTAACAGAGTGAATGAGATTGGCCCTGTTGAATCCCTGCTTAAGATTTTGGGTTCTGAAAATGATGTATATGTTCGTGCTGAAGCAGATGGTGCACTACAAGCTCTTTCTTCCAAATTAGACAGCGCAAAGAGATATTTGGTGGATACAGGTGGTTTTCCTGTTTTCATCAGTACAATTTTAGTTCCTTCAAAGGAGTTTTCTTGTGGAGCACCTGTCCAAGCTTTGCAAGAAAATGCTATGGGTGCTTTAGCTAATATTTCTGGTGGTATGTCTTGTTTAGTGCATAGTCTTGGAGATAACATTAGAAGTTGTAGGAATGATGTTCAAGTTATTGATATAATTGGTGCTTTGACTTATGCATTGAAGGTGTTTAATGAGCAAGGCTCTGTAGATTCAGTTAATGTAGTTGAATTAGAGAGTCTACTAATTAAGCAGCTTGAACCATCTATCTCTAGGCTCATGCAGAGATGTGCAGTTGAAGCCTTGTCTTGCTTGTATGTCAATGCTTACCTTCACATAACTTTTTGTCATACAGAAGCAAAGAAATTGCTTGTTGGACTGGTAACTACAAGTAATAGTGAGGTGCAGATCAAGGAGAATGTGGATGCAATCGGTTATTATCAAGTTCACCCTCTTACTATCATTGTTCATGTCTATGATGATGAACTGACTAGTAGGACAAAGCCTAGCAAATTGGTCACTCTAAAATTTGAATACTTGCTAAAGCTGCATGTTGTTTGTGTTGGGGTTGATGGTATGCAAGGAGGCAGTGAGAACAATTTTCTTATAAACTTGTTTCCAGATAACACTGGGATTGAGCTTCCTCATCAGATAGCTAAACTGTCTTCAGGTCTCAACTTTGCATATGATGAGAAAAGAGCACAAAGGCCATTTAAATGGGTTCAGCACTTGGCAGACATTGACTTTTTGCCCGAAGCTCCTCCATTTCTTGTTGATAACATATCTGAAATTGAAGAAGCTGCAAAAGGTGCATCAACTTTGGCAGGGCTGAATATATATAGACAACTACATCTGTGCATTGTTTTTTTTAATACCATATCTGTATTTGGCAGTGGCTTACTGGCATCTGGGGTTGGCATTGGCTACTGGATCTATGGTTTTACAAATATCTGTTACCATTCATTTTATCCTCTTTTTGTATATGTAACTTTTCTTGCAGGTCTTTTCCAGGAAGAAGATTTACACTTAAAGGATGTCTGTAATGCTCTGCAAGAGAAAGAGTAAAGACATCTCATCAAAAGACCCACAGATTGTCAAATCATTCCTTGAGACAGCTGGTATGGTGCAATTCAGCTTTCATTCTGTTGATCCTGGAACATGGGAAACTGCTGCATTAGAGTACAAGACTGGGTTGCACGCATTGATCAACATGAGAAGTGAAGCCTAAGTAGCTTCACATGTTAGGGAAATAGAATAAGATAAATCAATCAGTCGCCAAGAAAATTAAATGCGGAACAGAGTAGAGGTCTTTTTCTCTTGCATGTAATCGAGATTCATCCAGTTTCGATTTTTGGGTAAGTTTCTGTTTTCGGTGGTTTAGGTGAGCCCGTGTGTGTGCTCATTAACCACCGAAAAGGCTGAATGACTCCATGGCCCAATACTAAAGGGACAAGGTCTGCTAGGTTCTTGGACACCTCACAGGGAGGTATCCATCCCAGTTGGAGCCAGATGTTAGCACTCAAAAACGCACCGGCATTTTTGAAGGAAAGATGCCTAATATTGTAGAGAAAATTTGACTAGCTTCCCGAGCTCCAAATGCAGATCTGAAAGCACCATTGGAAATTTCAGGATTTGTAGATGTTGATCGACTATTTAAACATGCAAAACGGACTCTCCATGACCGAGAAATTTGATTTTGAAAAAAATATGCACTTTCACCAGCGCAGAAGGCAGAATTATGACTAGTTAGTTGTGGAAAGCTGCGACTTTCAACAGCGCAGGAGCAGATTTTCGGGTAAGTTAGCTGTGGAAAGCCTGTCATGGACAGAATAGCCAAATTTTCACCCAGATCAGGATTTTTTGGGTTAGAATGGTTTGAAAAGGTTTCAAATAGATAGGTGGTGAATTATCAAGTCAAGATCTAAAGGCCATTATTGGAGATGAAAGTAAAAAGGGAATTTTTGACTAAATTTGGTGATTTTCAAGGGCAAAATGATAGGGATTTTGGGCACACATCATCAAATTCGAATTCCACTTTCAAAGGGACAGATCAAAGAGCCTTGGAAGGCTAGGCTACACTTCATCAACTTTCAACCAATGTTTGAAGACCAAAAGATAGAGGTTGACCTCATCTTGAGGATCTCTCCTTATCTTTTGTAAATTAGTTTTGACTTTCTATTTTTAGAATATCAGATCCATTGTTTTAGGATCTGAAACTGATTGTAAAAGGCTATAAAGCCAAAGACATTTGGAGCATTAAGGGGTTCAATTTTGGAGACTCTTTGGCTATTGTACTAAGACACTTATTTTTCAATACAGAATCAGTCTTCTTTTGTTGTTAATGGCAGATTTCTTCATCTATCTCATGTTGTGTACTTTATTTCATTTTAGCTCAGCTATTAAGAACTGTCATCTTCTTATTTAGCTCATAAACTTGAACTAAAGGAATCCTTGCTGGCTTGTATGATCCTACACACTGATGTACTCGATTATCTAGATCAGCTTTCTCCATACCTTTTGATATTACTCTCTCTGTTCATTAATTCCTAAAAGCACTGTTTCATTCGATTGTGTTGCGAGTTGTCTTCCATTTAGCTATTCTCGGTTATCCCATTGATCCACACTTTTATTATTTATGATTTCTTAAGTTACCAAGCATCCTTAGCCTACAACCCTAAGGAGTTACTTGGAGTGATAACAGTGAGTATGGACATTATACTCACGACTACCCCCAAATTGTCCATTACAAAAGGATGAAAGAATCCATGAACACACAACACTATCTAGCACCACCTTCCCCTCAACAGGCCACACAACATTATTTGCAGCCACCACCTCCAGCCATTTTGCAAAACCCTATTCCTCACCAAGGAGTGATAGATACCCAACAAGATATAAACTATGCCCCACCACAAATGGGGAAATATCAAAATCTCAATCCCAATCAACCCGAAAATCCATCCGATTGCAATATCCTACTTACCAGTGAAGAATAGATTTTGTTGCAAACACGCGATCGTCAATACGGCATGCCTCTTGACTCTACCCCAACTACCTCAGAACCCACTCCAGTTCCTGCAGGACAACCATTGATGATCCCACGCCCTAACATGAAACCAAATCCTCGTATACCTCACATCCCTTTACGATGAAATGTACATAACCCTCATGCTATGGTAGCCCATAACTATAGTATGATTGATGACTTAGCACAGTCTCCTGCAACCATGTCTGTATTGGAGGTCCTCCAAACTTTCCCATCTCAATGCAAATCCTTGTTTTCTGCCTTGGGGGAATTCGACCCAGCTGATACTCGACTAATCACCTTTGATTTAGATAGTGGAGAACCACGCCTCCTCGCTCTGGTAGCCTTTTAGATACCAGTTAATATCTGGAACATCACAGTTCATTGGTGCATCATTGATGAAGGTGCATCCACATGCATCATGTCCAAAGTAGTATGGTAGAAACTCGGCTCACCTAAACTAGTACCATCTGCCATCACCCTGAGAGCTTATGACAATCGACCATCATCCCCTGAAAGGCTCTTTCAAAATGTCCCCATAGAACTTGGGGGAAAAATCATCCTGAATGACATTGAACTTATCGACGCCCCTCTTGATCACAATATCTTGTTCGGGCGTAGCTACATGTGTGATATGAAGGTGATAGCCTCTTTTGTGTTTTGTGCGATGATGTTCCCCCATAATGGAAAAATCATCACCATCGACCAACTTACACATTACGAGCCTAATCATTATGCCAACATTGATAACATCCTCCCTCTTGTCCACACTAGCTCGGATGTTTTTCCAGTCATCGACATTGTCCCTGGAATATTCAAAGACCCATTCTTGTTATGAACTTATCATAGACTACCACCTCTCCTCAACCCTTCTATTTCATCACAGGTGTGTGTATTTTCCTTTAACGGAACAGATATTGGAGACAATACTACTCTCTTTGAGTCCTCTCCCCCCATCGTGGTTCCATCTCTCGGAAAAAATACTACCTAC
>ML778485.1:53004-87454 GCA_009831015.1 Picea engelmannii | reverse complement strand
ATTTCCAATCTGTAACTATCAAAAACAACCATTGTCCATGCATTTCTTCAATTGACAGTAATACCCAAAAGTCATGTTTCCAAATTAACAATGAAGTCACTATTTACTGTAATCGGGCCCATATTTTAAATGCAATGACATTTTTTGAACATAAATGACAGTAACCAAAAATAATCAAGACCGGAATACAACCCACAGTCATCATTTAGACACAAGCTATGCACAGGGTAATTTTGCCCAAGCAATGTAGTTATGCCACTATAGAAAAACAATTCAATGTGACTTAAAAGCTGAGCCACCTATTTAACACGACTGTCATCAACAACATGTCTGCTTTAACCAGTGGTCGATTGCAATAAATAACATGCTTAAAACTCTGTGGGTGTCCCTAAGTATGAAAACAAGCTATCCATACCACACACAGTGCGCAGCTAACAAAACTCCAGGGTGCAACATTTCCACTTAACACAACAACACACAGTCACGATAATAACTCAACATATCGTGCTAAGTTATCGATTTAATATAAGATTGCTTCAATTTAGTCACACAGCGATCAACCATGCTATGCACACTCAGGCTTATTCAACCAACAAACACAAGGATGCAGTGTATATACTTTCTACATTCATCGAGTTCAGTAGTCATTTGGCCCCAAAGAAAAGCATAGTTACCATGACCATTATCTATTTTGCAACCACACCAAGCATGCCAGCTATCATCCGAAAATTATTAGTGCAAATACTAGTGACTTTATATCAACCAAACAATTCACCATTGTTGTAGAAAATCAATCAACCGAACAAGTTGTGGTAGCTATTCATACCCATGCATTCATTCAAATTGGGGCAACGTCCCTCTCCATTAAACAATATTGAGTTATCAAACATAAGGAGAGCGACTGTGTAACTTGAGTCGTGTAGATAACAAACAGGGTTTACCAATGTTATACAGAGGCAGTAACTAAATGCCAAACCAACATGACTATCATATAGCCAACTGGATGGGTATGTACTCAAAAATAGTCGGCAATATACAACCGTCCAACAATCAAGTGGTAAAACCAACAAGCCAGGCTGGTGTTCCATGTCAACCCTTGGACCTGTGGAGTTAAAGGTTCACATTGCGACTAACACAGGGAAGCTAGAGCCAACTTCCTTCAATGGTGAAAAACCTCAATACCAATAGTGCATACACAAAGGGACCACGAATTATTCACGAATAGACAACAAATCCCAATTTAGGAGGGCTACCACAGAGGAGCGAGGCTCCAACCCGACCAATAGTGATGCTTAACACGCGCAGGGTGTAACCCTTGTGGCTCTTAAAACAACCACATCACTGAAGTGATGACAAAGCTGAGTAAGAATAGGAGAGCCCATTTTGTGGCCTTTAGTGATGAAATCAACCATTTCCCAAATGAACAAAACACAGTGATGAAGAGTGCCTTCAGCCATTAAACCCATAAAATCCAGAGACTGGACAAGTGATGCACATGCGTGGGGACAGCTAGCCAAGAAAACCAAAAAAAAAAACTCCAACTAAACCAGCAAGATCATAGAGAGCCCCTATGGCTGCTAGCACCCAGGGCAGCCCAATAAAACTATGAATCTAAGACTATTGCAAAAGAATCATCATGCTTCATTCCAAGAACACAATTTTACACAGTTGCAACATTAAGGAAAACACAAACTGATACACCCGAGCCAGTAATTATTTCATAACCAGAGTAAAATCATGAATGGCCAAAAAAAAAGACATACCTGTAATCGAATTCTTTAAACCGAGAGTTGGTCAAGCGGTTCCTTCCTGCTAAAATTTTGGAGCATAACCACAGCCAATACCGAACAATAGCTCGACTAGGGTGGTGGCTAATAGGAGGAGTAATGGTGACGTGCAGTAAACGCACATTGCCTCCACCCATAATTCATTAATTCAACAGTACATGCTAATGAGCCCTCCATTAACACCATTAATCAAATCATGCATCCAAACCATTACCATTTTACAAAGCTAAATCTCATAACCATTAGTGTCCATCACTTTGTCAAAATGTGCCATGCCTATTTTGTCCATCTTATCCATATTTACAATATAACTCAATTTAATATGCATAACCATTACCACTATTACCCTGTCAATATGTGCCACCAACATTTCAAACCATATGCGTATTTACCATATAATTCAATCACAATTGCATAACCATTCACTTGCTAGCTATGGTTTAACAATAATCATCAAGTGTTTTCATGCATGTAGTATAGTTAGGATAGCTTTTAAATCTTCTTGTTGCAATTGTTTCTCATTTCTTTTAAGTTATTCACTTGTGATATTGCAGAACTAGGTCCCCTTCCCTTGCATTTGTTCTAGTATTTGCCTCTCTCAAAATTGCCCTTCATGTAATTTTACTAACATGTTTGTTATGCAGGTGCAATAAGAACAGACAGCAATGACATTAATGAATAGCATAGGTTGTAGTAACATAAGGGATCAACCCTTCATAGGCTCAATTTATAACCAATAACCACAAGATCTTCATCAACCATGTAAGTTGTGTCGCACATCATCTCAAAATAAAAAAATGGACAGATCTACTCTCCAATAGTTCAAGGGAGTCCCACCTACTAGTATTATTTAGTTTTTATAATAATAGGCTTTAGCAATAATTTGCAGGCAAAACTTCATTGACAATTTTTAATCGTCAACAATGTTGTCGGGTTCATTTATCCCATTGCGTACACTTCTTTGGTCTCCAACCTCGTCCCCATTAACAAAAAACAAAGAACTATTTGTGTCTGCATAGACTTTCACAACCTCAACCACGCTTGTCCCAAAGACAACTTCCCAACCCCTTTCATTGATCAAATAATCGATGATTGTGTCAGCCACAAGGCAATGTCCATTATGGATGGGTTCTCCGGATACAATCAAATTCAAATCCACCCCACAGATCAGTACAAAATCGCTTTTACAACCACTTGGGGTACCTTTGCTTATCGCATCATGCCCTTTGGACTCAAAATTTCCGATGCTACTTTCCAACGGGCCATGACCTATGTCTTTCATGATCTTTCTCACATCATTCTCGCTTACTTGGACGACCTCATTGGTCGATCCAAAAAGTGAACCCAACATTTAGACAACTTACGCATCGTTTTTCAACGATGTCACGAATATAATATCCCCTTGAACCCCCTCAAGTGTGTCTTCTGCATCACTGTTGGGTACCTCCTTGGGTTCATTGTCTCCCAACATGGCATCACTGTGGACCCCCTCAAGGTCCAAGCTATAACAGAAATTCCACAACCTAGGACTTTACGCCAACTGCAAAGCTTGCAAGGTAAAGCCAAGTTTTTACGTCGCTTTGTCCCCAACTACACCACTCAAGCACATGGTTTTCTCCACTTACTGCATCATGATATCCCATTTCGATGGGACGAACATGCTCAAACAGCTTTTGATTATTTAAAATCCGCCCTATCCAATTCCCCTTTGATTAGTCCCCCAGACTATGATCATGATTACGTCCTCTACTTATCAGCCTCTATTGTTTCAGTCGCAGGAGTCCTCGTCCAATTAGGGGATGATGGGCGTGAACATGTGATTTACTACATTAGTAAAAACCTTTCAGGACCACCCTTGAAGTATAATCATGATGAAAAACTCGCGTTAGCAGTTGTCCTCGCAATCCAAAAACTACAGCATTATATTATGCTTTGCAGTACCAAGGTCATCCCAGATTCCAACCCCATGCAGTACTTTCTTAGCCGACGGCAGATCCACGGAAAATTTTCCCAATGGATCATTATCCTCCAGGAATACGATCTAGAGTTCTCTACTCCCAAAATCAAGAAATCTCTTGTTCTAGCCGAACTCATTATAGCTTTTCCCTCAGATGCCAAAGATACCCCCATAAATGAAGATTTACACGATGAACACCTTTTCTTCATCTCCTCAGATGACCCATGGTACGGTGACCTTCTCGTCTACCTTCACACACAAAAGTTTGGCTCTCACCTCTCTCGAGATGACCGTCGACACATTCGCCAGCAAGATCCTCGATACCTCCTCATCAGAGATATTCTCTACCAATGTGAGGTCGACACCATCCTTCAGTGATGTCTTATCATCGACGAAGTTGAAAGAGTCTTGAATGATTGCCACAACAGTGCTTGCAATGGTCATCTCTCGGGTATCTCTACCGCCCAAAAAATCATCCGAGCAGGATACTTTTGGCCCACTTTGTTTAATGACTGCATCCACGTTGTCAAGCGATGTGATAAATTCCAGCTTTATGCAAACAAAGCACGAGCTCCACCAACTTTTCTACACCCAGTCATCACGGTCGACCCCTTTTGTAAATGGGGCATAGATCTCATGACTTGCAATCCTCCATCCAGTAATGGACACAAGTATATCGTGGTGGCAGTGGATTATTTTACCAAATGGGTCGAATCCATGCCCACATTTAACAACATTGTTGACACATCAGTGCATTTTTTCTTCAACCATGTCATTACCCGGTTCGGAGTCCCCCAACAGTTAGTTTCTGATCATGGTAAACATTTTGAGAATGATATCTTTGTCAAACTCTCCTCAAAATTAGGCTTCACTCATGAATTTGCCTCCCCATACTACCCTCGGTCCAACGGACAGGTTGAGGTTGTCAATAAAGTCCTCAAAACCATGCTACAATGCACCATCAACTAACATAAAACCAACTAGCATCATATGTTGTTTTCCACTTTATAGGCCTAGCGCACGGCAATCAAAATTGCCACTAGTTTTACACTGTTCCATCTCGTCCATGGGATCGAATCCACCCTCCCTATCGAGTGAGAAATCCCCACATTATGCACTACCATAGAGCTCTTACCTGAAACTGCTCCAATGGAGCAGTGCCTGTTGATCTTAGAATCACTTGATGAAGACCGTCGATCTTCATTACAGCACAATGAGGCAGCTAAAAATGGTCCAAAGCAACCTTCTATCGCCATGTCAACCTTCACTCATTCAATGAAGGTGATCTCGTGTTAGCCTATGATATCATCCACGACACTCTCGGTCATGGGAAATTCGAGTCATTATGGCACGACCCCTTCATCATCCAACATTGCCTCACTAAAGGTGCCTACATCTTGGCCTCCCCAGAAGGCTTCCCCCTCAAGTAACCTGTCAACAGGTTATACTTGAAGAAATTTTATGCCTAAGCGTAGCCCCCTTACCTTAGGTTTCTCTTTGAACACATTTGTAGAGTTTTTAGTCTTCTTTACTACCACCACTCCTCATGTCTGATCTATCACCTATGTTATTGACAGATGCATCATCCATTAGGCTACCACATTGGTTACGATGATGGTGCCAGCCGTTGGACCAATAATATCGCCTCGGTTGATTGGGCCCTCTATACCCCCTCACATATACTACTCCATTCTAGTGGCATATGCTTATACCCAGCCATCAATAACCAAGCCGAATATGACGTCGTCATTGGTCTCCTCGTCAAGGCCAGTCACCGCCACATTCGTCACCTTAGCATTCTATTAGATTCCCAACTTGTCATCCTACAGCTCAACAAGGTATATCATGTCCACGATCCTTGCCTCTTTCACAAATACCTACAAGTTAGACTCCTATCTTGCAACTTTGATTCCATCACATTTACACATATTCCAAGAAACCTCAATCAAGTAGCAAATCACATGGCTAACCTAGTATTCGATTAGAATTTATCACATTGAAAAACATCATATACATAGCATCATACATTTGTCACCAGATAGCAATAGACATCATACATCATAAACACAAAACATAAAGACAAGAATGATCAATATATCCATCACATATATATCATCATAAAGGTCATCAATGTTTTACAAAAAATATATTTACAATTGCCCGTAGGCTCATGAGTCCCATCATCCCTGTGAGTACAAAAATGGGTATCAAATACCCTATATAAAATTGGTCCCCCAAACCCGTACATCCCAACTCGGCACTCAAGGTGCTCCTAAAGCTCCCCCCCCAGGTCCTCTGTCAGTTCGGGGTGCCCCACCAAATGGGGGCCCTCTAGCTCTAGGAGGCAACCGACTAGTCATAGCTGCCCCCGCCATTGTTTCCCTGTGTATCAATGCCCGCCACTCCGTCGGTACCCCCACACATTGGTCCAAGACCTCCTCGTCTTGGATATGGGCCCATACGCCTTCTAGCACCCCTTGAAGGACCTGCTCCAACCATCGACGCAGATCCTCTAGCATGGCCTCAATGTCTCCCTGTGGCTCTCTAGATGGTCCTGCATCAGCATCATCTCGTTGACGCCTCTGCCCAACTCTCGGCTCTGCAGGCTCCTATCGAGATGGCTCCCGTCGAGCCGGCTCTCGGACGACCTCTGCCTCTCACTCCCGGGGTCCAACATTTGCAAAAAAACACAGATATAGTTTCAGCATCCATATACATGTCTAATAAATGTTATCTACCAAAATCAAAACAAACATATACAACACATACTTCTTTGGTCCCATTCCTCCCTAAGAGGCAATACCATGTCAGGGTCCTGTCTGTAATCCATACCAGCGTATGGATATCGAAGAATCACCTGTAGCATATGATGCCACACTCGATCAATTGTGGCCATGAAGTAGTGGCCACCCTCCCCTCCTCCATGACATGCCAAAACATGTGCCCATCGCCTCAATCGTGGATCTCGTGGTGACGTTGGCTCCAATAGAATTCGCAGGTGCAATAGAGGCACCCTCTCCAAAAACCAGGCCACTAAAACTGACCCAAATGAAAAATCACAGGAGTTGGCATGTCGACACCAGTTCATCTGCATCATCATCCGGGTATGCATCAGCACACCCCATGCAAAGAGGTCTCCATCCAAGACCTCCTCAACCACCCTCAACTGACCACCTATGATCCGTTGAATACCCAAGGATCCATAGATCCTAACCACCATGGTCACAATGCACTCAGTCAACAAGTCATCTATGGCCTCAATCCAAACGACCAAACCAAACATAGGGTTCGGCCAAGAACAATGTCATGCCTCCATGGTCTCCACCCTATCCTCCCCTGGAATATGGGGATCCAAAGAATGGGAGTCCTTCAAAAAGTAAACGTCATCTTCCACAGAGAACATCAACTACTCCCCCCTCACCACGAAGCACTATAGATCGGTTGTCCACATCCTAATCGAAAAGTGGATTAAAAACTCTTACGACCGTATCATAGGATAGTCGAAAAACTTGAGAAACTCGTAGGCTTCCAAGTGTCTGCATACCCCAGGCTGCTCCCTCACAACCTCTCTCAACCAGTCCTAGTCCTGCTCTTGTGAGTCAACCAACATCGTACTCAAGCCTCTGTTGATCACCCGCATTCACCCAAAAACACCTGATTAGCCACATCATCCATCAAAAATCATAAATATCAAACAATTGTACACCCCTCATCTTGCCCACAATGTGAGGCTTTCCCCCATCTAGTTGTGCATCTATTTGTGATTGTTCTGTTTACATTTGTGCACTCATGCGCAACTGTCTCACCCATAGTCATGCATGGGTGTGAAGTTGTCACTCCAACAGGTGCGCATCCAATGTGCGCCTGTCTATCTAACCCACGCACACATGTGTGCGGTTGTTACCTACACAGCCACACATTATGCGTGAGGTTTCCCAACACAACCGTGCATCCAGAATGCGCAATTATTTTGGAAAAACATGCACATAATGTGCAGGAAACTGAGTTCTACCTGTGCACACATGGGCGGGTGTTCCCCCTTTTTTCGCACACTAGTGGGGCCCTACCCTTAAAAACCCATGTACGGCCCTCTGTACAAGCCCTACCTAACATCTATCAACTTCACAAAATGCAGGATGATAGAGTCACTAACCTGTCTGTCCCAACTCCTGAATCGGTAGCCTCACTCTCTCGTAATCTTGAAATCACCTCACAGCTCTTTCGCCAAATCAACAATAGTGTCAAGTACAAATGAGGTGGTCATGTGGGCCCACCATCCATATATAGGCCCTTTTGCCCAACTTCCACATTTTGTTATACGAGCCCAAAGCCTCTATTTTCCAATATGTTCTCAGCTATGAGATCCTAATCCAGCCATTTACACATTCACTTTCCCCGTGTTATCATCTGCACTTTTCCCCGGAGGAGCATTTTTCTCACACCACATTCAGGTATGCATGCTCACTTTCAATTTTATCGAATAACTGTTATATGTTCTTTATCATCAGATATTGTTCACGTCGAGTATTTGGTTTTTTATGTGTGCAAGTACTTGTTCAGCAAGCTTACAGCCCCTTCAGTTATATGTATGACCCTGGCATGTAGTTACTCCCTCTGTAAATAATTGCATATTCGAGTCACACCCTATGACATTTACCTTTAGGGTCCCTACATTCGTCTCTATGGTATATTTACCTCTGCCACATTTTTGTACTGTCAACCGATAGCGCTCTCCCCCACATGAGATGTCCCATTCATAGTTCCCCTTGGAAACTTGACACTCATGTTGATTTCACCAACTAGGATTGGGAGTCTCAATAGTATTTTTCACTTCCAAGAAGGAACCCCATACTTCTTCTCATCATATTGCTAACCTTCCCAATGGACTCCCAAGTCATATCATCTTACACTTGGTCCTATTGATTGCACCCCCGCAGTTTCATTAGCCCTCCATATCATCCACAATCAGTTTGCCCATCTGCAGATTGTCCTCTATCAACTTACCTAATACAGAAACCCACCCATGGGGCCCCCACCCTTCACCAATTCTCTTTTACAAACTTGTGCTCTAAACAGGCCAAGCCATCTTTCATTGGGGCACCCATTTCTATATATGTATTCTCAACCCAAATTATTCTTTATTTCTTTGGTAATTGTATAAATCCCTTGTTTCCAGCGTATACATAGTTTTTTTTCATCATCCTAGATGGCCTTCTTTTACCTAGAAAAGAAACCCATGTCGTCATTGGTTGGGGCATCAACATCGTTACCAAACCCGAGTATCCCAAATCCATGTACCTACAATCTCTGACTTTGCCCACTTTGTTAGCCTCCAGCACAATTTAACCCCATATCTAGTCGTTCCCTTGACGCTAGATCCATTTTTATGATTGCTACCAATCATCCCTCAACACCCCAACCAAGGGCAGTCTTGAGTCCCATAGTGTCTTGACTTCATCCATGTTACCCTAAACCCATTACTCAGTGGATTTCAAGAATCCCTTTGCTTCTTGACGTCAAGTCTCCCTTCCTATCGACATTAACAAAGTTTCTATAAGGGCGGCAGTATCTTGACTCTCATTACCTTTTCAGTGAGGAGTCTCGGATGGAATAGAGAGAGTCATTATCGCTTTTTGATTCTGTTGACCCCCATAACATTCGACTTCAACAAACTCTTATGTTAAGGAGGGTCTTACTATGTGACCATTGCAGTTGTTTCATGCCAATTGAAGACCTCTAAAGTTGATAGGCCGTCAATGCCTATGAGTCATTGACACTTCTTATAGTCATGCATTACTCTCTTCAGAGCCAATTCACCAGTCATAACCATCATCTGTCGTTATCAACTACCTTTAAGGGTGTTGCATCTATCTACATCATCATACATCTTCAGTTACAGTCCCACATTTGGGTTTCATGACACAAGCATGGGGCATTCCCGCCTCGTTTGTATACATATTTTATTTTTTCTCCCTCAAGAAAGGTTTGGTTCCCACAGTTTTCCCTCTCCCTCCAATGGATCGCTCTTGTATTTCCTCTCTTCACTCTTCCTTACAATGGCACTCTTAGCAAAAGAAACATTGTTGTATTTCGGTTATATGTATGCTCCTAACCTCACACATCAGGGGCATTTGTTATCACCAAAACATCATCCGCAACATTACACACAATTGTTGAAGAAAGACATCAACTCCAGCAGAAATCAGTACACCTACAGCACCAAAATCCATCAAAAAGGCATAAAACTATACACTTGGTCCAAAAATTAAAGTGCGCAAATTCACCAAAGGAAGCACGCGCACTGTGCACAGAATGCGCGGGCCAACATATCCCTATTCGCGCACTGTGTGCAAGATGAGTGACTCTCTACGAGAAAAGTCACACACTTCTCATGAACGACGCATTTATGAATCTTGTCGGCCTCTCAACCACTTCCAGTCTGACCCCCAACGCAATTTGACACTCATATCTGAGTGAAATCTAGCTTGGAGGTTGGTCAAGGGCTAGGAAGTGCCCTAAAAGGCCCCTTGTTCACACTATGAACCAGTTGTATCTTTCCATGAATGGACACTATAAATATGTGCCATGGGTGTGCTAGAAAAATAAGAACTTCAAGGTATTGTTATGCTACAAGAATTCTTCTTGGAGAATTCTCTTTGCTCTTGGAATCATTCAGCACTGTAGCAAGGGCCATTCCACTCACCTCTTGAGAGGATTGGCATTGTATTTATTCACCATTGTCACTTTCCATTGTATGAATAGAAGAGCTCTCTATTATGGAACTCAAGAACCCTCCCAAGGAGGAAGAGGGGATTCATAAGTCCCTACCTTTCTCTACGGTGCTAACCTATCAATACATTGATCCATTGGTAGCTATATGATGTCATTTTTTGTTTTTCATGGTTCTAGTTCTTGCAAGCTTCTCTAACATTTATTTCCTTGTTTCATGTGTATTTGGTTATCTAATCAACTCACAAACCTATGTCTTGTTTAACTAACTTAACTAGGCAAGTAAGTGTTGTTTTTTTTCCCACCCATGTGACAAAACCAACACAACAATGTTGTAAAGGTTTCCATACCTATTTAAATAAAACTTATCTTATGCCTAAGCATGGACCCCCATCTTATGTATTTGTCACATTGTGGCCATCTACTCTTGGATATGATTCTGTAGATTCTCATTTAGTTTCACATTTCTCGAGGCAGATTCAGAGATCTCGAGGTAGTGCTCATATCCCAAGGCATCGATCACATCATCTAAGACACTTTGTGGCTATTTACACTTGCATTGGTCACTTCCTTGCATGCCACATAACAGATGTGAGAGAACTCTTCTCATTCATCATTTATTGAGCTATTTATTACTCGATTTGAGGGTCGACCTCACTCATGTTGATGTCACGCTAGTTGTTGGGGGTCTTATGACCCATTTTTAACTTGGAGGGTCACTTTCCATGCTTTGTGGAGGTATCTTTTCTTGAGATATGGGCATAGTCATACCTTGGAGGCATCTTTTGAGGTTTTGTGAGCATGAATTGAGGAGTTGTCCAATTCTTGGGGCCTTATTCACTCATTCCATGAAGTCATTCCATCTTTGGAGGTTAGACGTTGGCTTATTCTTTGCTTGGGAGGCTTCTACACCATGATTTGAGGCTTGGACTATGCATATTCAAGGGAATGTTAAACTTTGACACCAAGTCGACCTCTCTTTTCTAGGATGGGCCCCTTCTCTTGAGGTTTTTATGTACATGTGGCATGTTTTACTTGTAGCTTGAATTAGTCTCCTTCATTATGTGGATGACAAGTCAATTTTTTAGATCTCCTAAGCTAAATTTAGGAAGATTAGAAAATAATAAAGAATGAGAAGGATGTAGAAGCCTCATCTATAAATAAAGACTCTTCTCTCATTTCAAATTGATGTTGTTGTTGGATATCATTTGAGAATACAATTTGTTGAAGATCTACCTATTAGAGGTTTTAGTGTTTATTCTTGGAGCTCTCTCTTTCTTGGTCTATTTTTGGTCTATTAAAGATTTGTTGTGATAGTTCAAGACTTCTGCTAGCTTTCAAGATCAATCCATTGAAGGGTTACTGTACCACTTGGAGAGAAGACATTTTACGGTTTGTTCCTTCTTCTCTTTTTAGCTTGGGCATGTGCTCAATCCTTTACTTTGTTTTTCATCTTAGTTCCTTGGAAGGGTTTTTAAGTATTTTATTCAAGTTATAGTTGATCTTGTTGGTGAATTTTTTTCCCTTGTGGAATCCTTTCTTGTAGGGCCTTGGTCTTTAATTTATCTTGATTAGATAAGATATTATTCTACCTTAGGGGTTCTAATATTTTAACCCTAATCCTTAAGATAAGAATGACCAATTCTTAGAGGACCATACTTCTTGACCCCATAAGATCTAGTGGGAATAAGGCACTTCTCTTCTCCCAACAACCAACTAAAAACATTAAAAATCCAAAAAAAATTATCTTTTGTTTATTTAGAAAGAAATATAATGGTAACAAAAATCAAAGAAAAATCTTAATTTGGATTTATTTCCTAGTCTAGTGATCTGGATATTTTCGGCACGAAATGAGAGCGGAGATATAATAAATAAATGCACAGAGATATCAAAGATATTCAATAATATAACATAAATGTATTAGAGATGCAACCATAAACACAGATATACAGTAATACATGATTTCTATTAATGAAATAAATGTACAGAGGCTATAAAAATACAGAGTGAAAGACTTGTTAGAATAGTGGTAGCTTATCTCTGAGAAGAGATGTGACAGCTACTTGCATTCGCAAGAAGATGATTACAATGAGGCTCTAAAGGCCTTTTTACAATAAAACGGAATACCAAAAAACCTAGACATCCAAAAACCTAACCCTAGGAGATGAAGCACCAAAAGTCATGTGGGCCCCGTTTGGGTAAGTGAGTACATCAACTTCCCGAGGTCGTAACTTTTGCATACGATCTTCGTTTTAGGCATATGATAGCCCGTTCGAAAGGTATAGTTGAGGAGATTAATTTTGGGGCCTTAATCATGCCTTTGGTTATCATTGAGAAGATCTATATTGAAAAACTTTTATTTAGGCCCTCAAAATAGCCCCGAAAGTTAAAACTGCTAGAAATAGTAAATTGCCAAAATTGCGAGAAAATTGTTTTGTGCCAGTTCAAAAAGGTGTGTGACCACAAATATCCACCTGGATAAATCCTCCCTCCTTAGGAAGAAATGGTCTCCATTGCATTGAGTTTCTGGGGGAGAGGGAAAAGTGTTTGTTGAATCTGCATCTTGATGAGCTACTTGCCTTGCTAGAGACGTCGCGTTGCTCAAATTGTGGAAGTCTGTCATGAACCTATTGAGGTTGAGGTAGTTCAACAAGTCGAGCTATATGAGAGGATGGTGTGTAGAAGGAATATTTGCGCTTTGCTGCAACCTTTTCAACCTTCTTCTCTTAGATAGAAGGTGCTTGGGGCAAGGCTACAGTGGTTGCAGTGTCCTTGTGTTCCCCTTTTGAACAGATTGTGAAGAAGTTAAATTTTGCAGTATGAGATACTACCTTGCGGCATTGTTTAGGTGGAACAATAGTCGGGACTACCTCTGGTATTCTATAGAGATGACCCCCCAAAGTAACAATGACACTACGGGGTTGAGACTCATAAATAGCATGGTGCTTCCACATATATGGTTGGCCCAAGAGAACATCACAGACATCCAGTGGGACAACATCACATAATACCTCATCCTTGAAGGGTTGGATTTCGTATGATAATCGACACTGTTGAATGACACGAAGATCTCGTCCTTGGTGAAGCCACCCGATGTTGTATGGTTGCGGGTGTGGTGTTGTTGACAATCCAATCTGTTTGATGACCTCTGCTAAGATGAGGTTATTTTGGCTTCCGCTATCAACAATAAAATGCAGCGGGGTCCCCTTCACCCACATTTGTGAATGAAAAAGGTGCTCCCCCTCTTCAGGATCTGTTGGTTCTTCTCGTTGAATTGTTGCGGTCGTGAAAATAGCAGTGGGGTCTGCGTCAATGATCTGTCCTTTACTAGTATTTTCAAAATCAAATTCTGAATCAAGGTTCGGCTCCTTGTATTTGATCTCAGCCACCAATGATTGTTTTGAGCGACATTCCTCAGTGTTGTGCCAGGGGCTTTTGTGGAAATTGCACCATTTTCCGGTGTCCTTCTTAGTCTTCACGTGACCCTTCTTTTCTTGTGGCTTGGACTGGTTTTCGGGAGACTGTTTTTTAGGGGCATCTTTGTCATACTTTGGTTGTTGCAGATTTGCAGACCCGAACTCTCATTTTTTCTGGTGCTTAAGTTTCTGCTCGATTTTAATAGCATATCGATAAGCAACACTGAGTGATGAGATGTCCAGAAAATCCATTTCAGTTTGGATGTATCTGTGTAGAGCCCCACGGTATTTCAAAACCAAATGTTGTCCGAAGTCTTTGATACCTATCTTGGTGCGCAAGGTATGGAAGGTATTGGTGAACTCCAGAACTGCTTGGCCCCTCTCTTGTCGCAGTGTGGTCCATCTCATGTACCAGTCCTCATAGTTGCCAATAGGGTAATATTGTTCCTTTACCGCATCCACAAAAAATTCCCAAGTGGGCTCGGCACCATATGTTCGAGACTCCTCTGTGGAACTTTGCTCCCAGTAAGTTTCCCACCAATGTTTGACATGAGGGATAGCTTTAAGGAGTGTGAAGGTGATATTTTATCTGTTGGAAAAATTGTGAATAGAGAAATAACTTTCTAGCAGATTTAACCATTTATCTAGGGCTTCTGCATCTATCTATCCTTCAAATACAGGAATATCAAAATTAACTTATACCTTGAAAGGCGAGGTGCTTCCAAAGTGGCCGCTTGATTAAGATGTGCCTATTGCTATCGGCAAGCGTTGAAGAATGTGGGAAAAATTCTCCATCATTTCGTCCCTTTGTCGCATGAGAGCTTGCTCAAGCAACATACTGATAGGATCATCTACTCCATCATTTTTATTTTCTTCCGCCATTGAGGGTTTCTTGGGTGTGAGAGAGTGATTGTCCTCAAGAGAGACAAGCTCGAGACCCAACTTGTTATACTCAGACCTCATTGGGGACATGCACTGAAAAACGATCAAGAGCAGCCTGCTCTGAAACCACTGATCCAGATTATTTTCGGCATGAAATGAGAGCGGAGATATAATAAAGAAATGCACAGAGATATCACAGATATTCAATAATATAACATAAATGTATCAGAGATGCAACCATAAACACAGATATACAGTAATACATGATTTCTATTAATGAAATAAATGTACAGAGGCTGTAAAAATACAGAGTGAAAGACTCGCTAGAATGGTGGAAACTTATCTCTGAGAAGAGATGTGACGGCTACTCGCATTCGCAAGAAGATGATTACAATGAGGCTCAGAAGGACTTTTTACAATAAATTGGAATGCCAAAAAACCTAGACATCCAAAAACCTAACCCTAGGAGATGAAGCTCCAAAAGTCATGTGGGCCCCGTTTGGGTAAGTTAGTACATCAACTTCCCGAGGTCGTAACTTTTGCATACGATCTTCGTTTTAGGCGTATGATAGCCCATTGGAAAGGTATCATTGAGGAGATTAATTTTGGGGGCTCAATCATGCCTTTATCTATCATTGAGAAGCTATATCTTGAAAAACCTTTATTTAGGCCCTCAAAATAGCCCCAGAAGTTAAAATTGCTAAAAATAGTAAATTGTCATAAAATTGTTTTGAGCCAATTGGAAAAGGTGGGTGGTCACCGATATCCACCTAGATAAATCATCCCTCCTTAGGAAGCAATGTTCTCCATTGCGTTGAGTTCCTGGGGTAGAGGGAAAAGTGTTTGCTGAATCTGCATCTTGGTGAGCTACTTGCCTTGCTGGAGACGCCGCGCTGCTCAGTTTGTGGAAATATGTCATGAACCTGTTGAGGCTGAGGTTTTTCATCAAGTCAAGCTATATGAGAGGAGGGTGTGTAGAAGGAATATTTTCTCTTTGATGCAACCTTGTTGACCTGCTTCTGTTGGATAGAAGGTTCTTGGGGCGAGGCTGTAGTGGTTGTAGTGTCCTGTTGTTCCCCTTTTGAATAGATTGTGAAGAAGCTTAATTTTGCAGTATGAGATACTACCTTGCGACATTGTTTAGGTGGAAAAATAGTTGGGACTACCTCTGGTATTCTATGGAGATGACCCCCCAAAGTAATAATGACACTACGGGGTTGAGACTCATAAATAGCATGGCGCTTCCACATATATGGTTGGCCCAAGAGAACATCACAGAAATCCAGTGGGGCAACATCAAATAATTCCTCATCATTGAAGGGTTGGATGCCGTATGATAATCGACATTGTTGGTTGACACGGAGATCTCTTCCTTGGAGAAGCCACCCGATGTTGTATGGCTATGGGTGTGGTGTTGTTGAAAATCCTGGTTGTTTGACAACCTCTGCTGAGATGAGGTTCTTCTGGATTTCGCTATCAACAATAAAATGCAGCGGGGTCCTCTTCACCCACATTTGTGAATGAAAAATGTGCTCCCCCTCTTCAGGATCTGTTGGTTCTTCTCGTTGAATTGTTACGGTCACGAAAATAGCAGTGGGGTCTCCGTCAATGATCTATCCTTTACCAGTATTTTCATAATCGGATTCGGAATGAGGGTTCGGCTCCTTGTCTTTGATCTCAGCCACCGATGATTGTTTTCAGAGACATTCATCGGTGTTGTGCCAGGGGATTTTTTGGAAATTGCACCATTGTTCCTTTACCGCATCCACAAAAAAATCCCAAGTGGGCTCAGCCCCATATGTTGTAGACTTCTCTATGGAACTTTGCTCCCAGTAAGTTTCCCACCAATGTTTGACATGAGGGAGAGCTTTAAGGAGTGTAAAGGTGATATTTTCTCTGTCGGAAAATTTGTGAACAGAGAAATAACCTTCTAGCATATTTAACCATTTGTCTAGGCCTTATGCATCTATCTATCCTTCAAATACAGGGATATCAAAATTAACGTGTACCTTGAAAGGTGAGGTGCTTCCAAAGTGGCCTCTTGATGAAGATGTGTCTGTTGCTATCAGCAAGTGTTGAAGGACATGGGAAAAATTCTCCATCATTTCGTCCCTTTGTCGCATGAGAGCTTGCTCAAGAAACATACTAATAGGATCATCTGCTCCATCATTTTTCTTTTCTTCTGCCATTGAGGATTTCTTGGGTGTGTGAGAGCAATTTTCCTCAAGAGAGATAAGCTCGAGACCCAACTTTCTATACTCAGACCTCATTGGGGACATGCACTGAAAAACGATCAAGAGCAGCCTGCTCTGAAACCACTGATCCAGATTATTTTCGGCACGAAATGAGGGAGGAGATATAATAAAGAAATGCACAGAGATATCACAGATATTCAATAATATAACATAAATGTATTAGAGATGCAACCATAAACATAGATATACAATAATACATGATTTCTATTCATGAAATAAATGTACAAAGACTGTAAAAATATAGAGTGAAAGACTCGCTAGAATGGTGGCAGCTTATCTCTAAGAAGAGATGTGACGGCTACTCGCATTCGCAAGAAGATGATTACAATGAGGCTTTGAAGGCCTTTTTACAATAAACTGGAATGCCAAAAAACCTAGACATCCAAAAACCTAACCCTAGGAGATGAAGAGCCAAAAGTCATGTGGGCCCCGTTTGGGTAAGTTAATACATCAACTTCTTGGGGTCATAACTTTGGCATACGATCTTCGTTTTAGGAGTATGATAGCTCGTTGGAAAGGTATCGTCGAGGAGATTCATTTTGGGGGTGCATTCATTCCTTCAGCTATTATTGAGAAGCTATATTTTTAAAATCCTTTATTTAGGCCCTCAAAATAGCCCCGGAAGTTAAAACTGCTAAAAATAGTAAATTGCCAAAATTGCCAGAAAATTGTTTTGAGCTAGTTGGGAAAGGTGGGTGGCCACCAATATCCACCTGGATCATCTAGCGCATAGATCAGTGGTTATTTCATTTCCTAGACTAGTTTGTTCAAGGGTTTGTGCTTAATTGTTTATCTATAAACCTAATAAGGAAAAATGATCTGATAGAATTGTGCTTCAAGGTGTTATCTAACTTGTGGGCTCATTTAAGGATTTCTCAAATCTAAAAATTACATAACAACAATAAAAAAAAATAGGTTTGAAGAAACCCTAAGCCTAGGGTTTGGTGCTTAAAGGTTCATATTTACCCATACCTAGCTTATATTTCATTTCTATATTAATATTACAAGTTTATCTTACATATCTAGTGGTGAAAATGATCTCATAAGAGCTTATATTGCTTATCTTTCATTTGGAGATTTCATTCGTGAATTATAGTGCTAATGTTAGAAACCCTAAGGGGGATTGAACACAAATTTGTCAAGTTCATGCTTAGTCCATTGTTACATATCTTTAGAACGTGATTCTAATGTTTTTTGGGTTTTTATTTCATAGCATGTGTCTTGCCCCAATGAAATCATCTAAGACATCTTGTTTACAAGTAGATTTTCTCTCTCTTGGATGGTTCTCTCTTCACTTCAAATCTGAAATTTATGGGTTAATTTATCATAAAAATATATTTAGAAGTTGTGGAAAGCCATAAGCTTGTCCTTGTTCTAGTATATAATTGATTGGTAATCAATTCACACATTGCACCATTGATTTATGTTATTTGATTACACTCTTTGTGCCCTAAAGTAGCTAAAAAGTGTTTTTTACCTTTTTAAAGTTTCATTTGTTGAGTGATGGTCATTTAATTGGAAATATGAAGTTGTTCAAATTGATTATCTTTCATATCATATTTGGGACACGCATCTACTAGATCCTAATCCTCTTTCTCAAGTGGATATATTGGTTGTTTATGCTATTGTTTCCAATTGGTTGTCTTCGAAGCATTTAATCACTTATTGGAATCCTTGTGCATCTAGTTGTTATACATTTTGTGGATTCTCTGAAGTAATGCATAATATTGCATGGTAATTAATTCACTAAGAGGTTTACTTAATCAAATAGGGATAACCCCCCTTGGATTTTAGGAGCTTGCCTAAAGTGAAGGGGAAATTGTACTAAGGTGACAATGGTGCACTTCCCATCTTGTTGCCATATGTTAGCACTTGTGTTGGGACTTTTCACAAGGGTTCTAGTTCAGGTGGTAACATATTGCTTCGATGTATTTACCTGAGGTGTCACGTTCCAAGACAAAGGTATTAGTGAAGTCGGGTAGAGCGAGTACTAGGGTTGTATACATAACATCCTTCAAGTCTCAAAAGGCATGTTATGTGGTGTCATTCCAACTGAAAGTATTTTTTTGAGTAAAGTTGTGAGGGGAGCTGCAATATTACCATAGTTACTTACAAACTTTCTGTAATAACCAATGAGACCAAGAAAACCTCAAACTTTTAAGATTTTTGGGGTGAGGCCAATCCTTCATCGCTTCAAATTTCTTTGGATCCACATGTACATTGTCATGACTAACAATATGGCTCAAATATTCCACTTTAGGGACACCAAAATCACATTTGGACTTCTTAGGAAAGAGTTGATGATCAAAAAGTAGGTGTAAGACCCAATCCCCATAGGTGACATGGGCTTGCCAAGTTTTACAATAGATCAAGATGTCATAAAAAAGACAAGGACAAAATGACGCAAAAAGGGTTTAAATATTTTGTTCTTGAGACTCTGGAAGGTGGAAGGTGCATTGCAAAGGCCAAAGGGAATCACCAAGAACTTGTAATGGCCTTCATGAGTGTGAAAAGCAATTTTACAAATATCCACCTCTTTCTTGCAATTGTGGTGATAGCCAAAGTGGAGATCGAGTTTGGTGAAAAATTGATTACCCTTGAGTTCATCCAAAAGATCATCAATGATTGGAATGGGAAACTTATCCTTGATTGTCAAATTGTTCAAAGCTCGAAAGTTAGGACATTGGGATAATTGCCTTCTTTCTTGAGGACCATGATGACCGGTGAAAAATAAGGGATGGTATTAGGGTAGATGACACCTGTGGTAGGAAAATCCTGAACTATATTTTCAATTTCATTTTATTTGGGCAAATGAATGGTGATACTAACATACATTCGCTGGGAGGCTACCCAGTATGAGTAGAATATAATTATCATACTCACCTCAGGACGGTGGTAGTTCTTGGAGAGATTCAAAGACATATTGGTGTTTGGCCAAGACTGACTACATGTTAGAATGAATGGGTTGAGAAGGTGTCTCAAAGGCTTGAATGGCATGGAATTGAGCCACAATGCATGAATTCTCCTAGTTAAGAAGATTTTAATACTTGTTCACGTATCTCTTCTTTTAGACCACTAATAAAGCATTCCTTGAAAAAAGTATTGGACATGTTGTTGCTGTGGATGGCCAACTGCTCAAAAGCATAGATGAAATATCGAATTGTGCAAAATTGTTTAATCTTGGTTACTCATCCCAAATAATGAGTGTCTGTTTCCAAGCGTGCCTTGAGATTTACAAGAAATTGTGTCCAAGCAATATAAACCCTGTGGGATTTCTTATTCCATTGCCACCATTTCCAACATTCAAGATCCAAATATAAGACACCCACATGAAGTCTCATCATTTCATATGTGATTCCATGCAAGGGAAAATAATGTACCATCTAAGTGACCCATCTTGTGGGGTTAGACCCATCAAATTTGTTGAGATTAACTTTAGAAAGTCTATGCCACATGTGAGTCAGTTGATCATGAACAAGCATAATGGAGTGATGCTCGTTGGGATTGGATGATTCAGTCCCTTGATTTTGGGGAGGTTGATTCATCCATTGATAACCTAAGGATTTTGAAGTGAGGATATGATTCTACATCGCCATGAGTTTGGACATTTGGTCGGGTAATGACTCCAGGTTGGCTAGCTTGTCACGGATGTCATCAAGATTTTGTTGAGCATAGGAGTGGTTGCAGTCTATCTTGTATTGCAACTCATCACATAGATTTTCCAGAGAGGATAATTTGGTGGAGAGATCTAATCGAGTGGTAGCCATAGAGATGTGGGTCCACAAAAGAAGTGTACTGCAGAGTGGTACCAATGTGATCAACATTTCTTCCTAGGTATTTTGAGATATATGCCTAGTATTGGTTGGGGAAGGTTCGCCAAAAGTACTTACTAGAGAGTGTTACCTTGACAATCAACTCAACTCAAGGATTTTGTTGAGATAATTCTCAAATAAGGGTGCAGGCGGGACCCTGACTATTTTTTCACTACTCCTAATGGAGTTGTACTCCCTCCTGAATATTACCGCACTAACAAAATTCCAAAATTCTCAATACTGCAATTTATGTAGGAATTTTGCAGACTACCAACAAAGGACACGGTTTCCAGGGTCGTGAGGGCAAGGTAGTGCCAGGTTCTATAGCTCGTTGATACACATTTCGGGTCCAACAGTGGTACTCGACCAATGTCTCAAGGCACCAACTAAGGAGGCTCAATCATACCCTTAGTTGTACTACTCGATTACCTAGGTACTCGAGAGTAATCTTTCCAAGTGTTGTTTTTGGTACACTATAGTAGCAAGATGGTTGTTTGACTTATTTAAAGTTGGTTTTGGGTAACCTAGGGTAATTATGATATACTCAATGGTATGTGGAGGTGAAAATTGTATACAGGTGTTGTTTGATACGATACTACTCGAAGGGGTACCAACATGGGTTACAAGGGTGTCCAACCAAGTGAAACTATTTGTATAGCTTTATTGATGAAAGAAATGTTCACTTGCCTCTTTGAGGGGGAAACCTCCAAATGAACAAAGCTTCAATTACAATATGCTTCACAAGACATCTCATTACCTTGCCTCTACTTCATTATATAGTTTCTATCTAAGCTCCTAGGAACTTTCTAGTAGGCGAACTATTCTAGTAAGCCTTCTTACAATTATTGCTTTGACACTATATCTACTACATGGGCCTTATTTAATAGAGATGGACTCAATACATAACAACCTATCTATCTACTTAATGGGGTTGGGTTAGGACCCTAACACGAGGAGATATGATCTCAATAGGTAATTTTTTAATAGGAAACCAAAATGCATATTAACTCATGGGCATAGGTTGTTCAGGGATGGGACGAGGCTCCACCTCTCGCTGAGGTTGAGGAGGTTGTGAAAGCTAAGTTCATAAAGGAGGACACTAGGTGGGTTTGTGAGCTAAATTTATAAGTGAAGGAGATCCCCTCATGTTCTCCCTCCCTGGACCTCTTGTAGGTTGGAGTCTCATTCCTTTGAAGTTTAAGATACCCTAGACCTCCCAAATATTGGCCTTGAGAGGGATTGGTTTAGTTTTGAATTCACTTGTTCCCTCCTCTTTAGATCTTTGGGATACTAGCATTGGGCCTTTCAAGCCAAGTGGAATCCCTTCTACCTAGATGAGGATCTCACCAGATCCCTATTGCAGAGTTCAAGTGCTACAAAGAGTAGGTTGTAGCAGCATGACAAACAAGTGAATGGGCAGTCATTTTAGATCTCAGGGTGGTCATTAAGAATTATCCCCCTGCTGGGTGGACTCGCCCAAGTTCTCCAAATGATGGGTCCATTGGGAGAGGTTGTGGGGCTTAGGGATATTAGTGGGTTGTTGGATTGATAATCGGTTGTCTTGGTTACCATTGAGCATGATATTCGATGATTTTTTGTTCATTGGATATCTTTTTTGTTATTTAAACCCCATACGAGTCATGTTTGGGTGATTTTGGGCATTCTTTTTTACCCTTGATTTTCTACTTGCCAACAGGAGAACTAGAGATCATGTGTTGTTAGAGACTTAGGTGACATAGCTTATTTGACCAAGGGCTCTCTTCAAACCATGGTTTCTATGTTCGCTTCGTGTTATTTTGTACATTCATGTGGATCTTGGTTAGTGGCTTATCCCTTCTCCTTAGAGACATCTACATTGCAATTTGCTACTTTCCCCCAATATCTTCTTATTTTTCCACTTACGGTGATTCGGTTGGGGATCCTTACCTAGATTTGTATGCCGTCATATTTGGTACTTATATTGGTTTGCGGATGTCCTTTGTATCTAGGATATAGATCTAGATTCCTTGGCACTTCACTATATTTTTTATAATTCTATGGGGCCTCTTATAACTTATGATAGACACTTTTTATGGCTTGGTGAATCCCATGAACTTTTGTTGTTGAATGACCTCCCTTGTTTCTTGGATTCTATCCACCTCATGTACCTTCCCAATGGAAGGGGTGTTAGTGTGGTAAATTGTGTCATGATTGTGATATCTCTAGGATTTACTCCTCTTTATATCCCATCTTTCAATAATTCCCATCCCTTTAGTTGACCCTCATTTCTTTCTCCCTTTAGGTCGATCCCCATGGCTACTATACCCCCACTAATCCCACCTCAGACCATTATCCTCTTCAAGGGGTACCCTTAGGTATTTTCATCCCACCTCTACCAAATAAACCCCCTCCATTCCATATTTTCATCCTTGGAGTTTTTATCCACTAGATATGCTTGTCTTTCCTTGACCATTTGGGAGGCAACCCTTAAATCTTATTGCCACCTCACTTGCCCCCCCCTTCCCTAAGTCAAGTTCATTCCCTATGAACAAGTGGTATGGCGAGGATGGTAAGGCCCTCTATAGCCAACTTTAGTTCAACTTTACCCATGATTAATCTTCTTACCATGGTCTTGGAAATTCCTATCGTTGCCTCTTCGACCACAAGAAACGTTACTTCATCTCATAGAGGAGACATGAGTTGTGCACATCCCTTCTCCATTCTCCCAAAAACTTCTAGAGAACCATCTTCCCCCTCCACTCCCTCTCCCCCCAATCTTAATCCCAACTATGTGTTCTCTTATATTGTTGGTTTTTAATATTCTTTATAGTGAAAGTTTGGTTGAGGTGGATCGATTGTCAATCAAATTCGAAGGTTGAGGTAGTTCGACCGGGTAAAGACGAAGTCGAAGGTCGAGGTGGGTCGACCAGGTAAATACGAAGTCAAAGACATCAACAGCAAGTCAAAATTTGAGGCAATTTGATCAGGTAAAGTTGAAGAGGTTGACAGGAGGGCATGTGGCAACCGACTGAAGACTGAATGAAGGTCGACTGGTAATCTGACTTGGTAGTTGACTGTAACAAAATCTCAAGATTCACAGGATTTGTAGCCAATGATCTGCATGGATTTGTAACCATTTTTTGGTGCCTTTTCTTTAGGGTTTTGACTATTGTAAATCCTATAAAGAAGGCGTGTTGTAATGTTGTAAAAGATAATCTTTAAATGATGAATGGATAATCACCAAGAATCCATAATCGTAGAGATTATTGGTTATGTATATGTAAGTTGAATTGGATACAAGGTTGTTCTTGTGTAAAGAAAGAGGGTATAATGTCAATTGTGTATTAGGTGTGGACCAAGGTTAGACATGTAACCTTTTATTCTGAATGAATAAGACAACAAGAGAGCAAAATGCTCAAGGAATGTTGGTTTTCCCGGTTTGGGTTTCCAGGGTAAAATCTATGTGTATTGTGTGTATGCTTTGTCATTTACTTTCTTGACTATATATTTCTTCATCTCTTCTATTAGGTTTAGCGTGGAAGTGTTCCTCATTTTCTAACATGTGGTATCAGAGCTTGGCTTAACAACCTTGGAGCTGAGCTAAAACCCCTAGGTTCAGTAAGAGTCGTAAGTTAGAAATCTTTAAAGAATTGTGTTAAAGGATGGTGAGAAACTCGAGAATAGAGATAAAAAAAAATCAATGGCCAGAATTTTGAGCTTTGGAAGCTTAAAATTGAAGATCTCCTTGTATATCGTGAACAATGGACAATAGTTTGTCCAGGTACCATGCCGACAGGTATGTCGATGGAAGAATGGGAGAAACTCGAGAGAAGAGCAAGGAGTATGATTCAACTTTGTCTTGCAGATTTGGTACTGCTGAATGTCTCAGGTGAAGATTCGGCCAAGAAACTATGGGATAAGTTGGGGAGCTTGTTCCAGTCAAAATCCCTAGCAAATAAGTTTTTTCTCAGAAAGAAATTATACCTTCTGAGGATGAGTGATGGCATTTTGGTGATTGAGCATTTAAATTCCTTTAATACCATTACAAGTCAGTTATCTTCTGTGGATATTAAAATCACCGAGGAGGAGAAATATTAGCCTATTATGTTATTTGTCAGACTCCTGCGATAGCTTAGTTGTGGTTATAGGGAGTAATACAACCACATTATCACTAGAAGACATGATTGCATATTTACTGTCAGAATAATTGAGAAGGAAGAACATGGAAGGATCAACCAAATATGCTTTAGTGGTGAGAGGTTGATCAGTTGACAAAGATAAAGGAAAATTCTCTGGTAGAAATTCTAAGTCAAAGGGTAGATCTAAATCCCATATTCAGTTGATAAAAAGATGTTGGAAATGCGATAAAGTTGGGCATTAAAAAAGGGACTACAATTCGAAGGCAATGGAAGTCGGTACAGGATCCGATGAGAAACAATCGACTGAGAGAAAGACGACTCCAGATAAGGGAGGTGATGTGTACTTGGTGTCGACCAATACATATTCAGATCAAGATATTTGGTTGATCGACTCTAGAGAATCCTATCATATGACACCACATAGAGAATGGTTATGTCGATACGAACAATCTTAAGGAGGAGATAGGTTCTTGGGGGACAACTTGACAACCAAAATTGTCGGACGAGGAAGAGTTTGACAGATACTATAGGATGGGAGGAGTAGAACCCTTCTAGGTGTGCTACACATTCTGGGTTTGGCAAGAAACTTGATATATGTTAGCAAGATTACTGATGCAGGAGTGCACACTATATTTCAAAAGGATTTGTGCAATATTATCAAAGGTGCGATGGTATTAGTGAAAGGAGTTCAGAATGGAACCCTATACAAGTTACTAGGTAGTGTCGACTCGACTGGATGCAAAAACATCAATGTTTCCGAAGTCGAATAGACTCGACTCGGGTTAAGTCGATTCAAATCGACTCAACAATTCATCATAAAGTCAAGTCGACCATGTTATTCCACGAGAGGATGGGGTACATTGGACAAAAAGGACTTCGAGCTATGTATAACAAAGGTATGATCGAAGACTTTCCTGAATGTAATTTAGAATTCGACTTTTGTGAACATTGTATATATGGAAAACAAAGTCGGGTGAGGTTCCCATCTGGAGCGATAAGGGAAAATGGGATTCTAGAGTTGGATCATAGTGATGTGTTTGGCCCTGTTACAGTGCCTTCACTTGGTGGATCCTTGTATTATGTCTCCTCCATAGATGAATTTTCAAGGAAGACATGGATATATTTCCTGAGGAATAAATCAGAGGTTTTTGAGAAGTTCAAAGAGTTTAAATTTCTTGTAGAAAACCAGAAAGATAAGAAGATTAAGGTGTTTAGGACTGACAATGGTGGTGAATTTTGTGGAAAATAAATTGATCAATTCTGCAAGCAATGTGGCATGACACACCAAAATACCACACCATATACCCCACAACAAAAAGGAGTTGCTTAGAGAATGAACAGAGCATTAATGGACAAGGCAATGAGCATGCTCAGTGGTGTTGGGATCACGCAAGAATTATGGGCGGAGGAAATCGACACTACAAAATATTTATTGAATATGTCTCCTTCATCATCACTAGTCGATACGACTCCACATGAGGTATGTTCGGATAAGAAACCTTCGCTTTTACATCTCAAAGTATTTGGCTGTGATGCATTTGTGCATGTTCCCAAGTAAAAGAGGAGCAGGTTGGACAAAAAGGAAATCAAGTTTATTTTCATTGGATACAAAGAAAGATTGAAATAATATAAGCTTTGGGATCCTACATCAAGGAAAACAATGTACAGTCAAGATGTGGTCTAAGCCTGAAGAAATTCTTTAGATCGAGAATAATCCAGAGAAGGTGTGGTTTGAATTGAGGAACGAAGAAGATGATTTAGATGAGTCGACTGAATTAGAAGAAGAGGTGGAACAGTCGACCATGGTTGGAAGGAGCTCAGAACAAATAAGAAAACCAGTTGAAAGGTATAGTCTGCACGACTCTCGTTCCACATTCATGTTAACTTCCATCAACGATGAGCCCAAGTCGGTCGGGGAAGCAGTCAACTCTACAGAGGGAAAACTCTGGAAGGACGCCATGTTCAAAGAGATGGAATCCTTGGACAAGAATGAGACATGGGACCTAGTCAAATTACCTGGTGGAAGAAAGCATGTTGGTAGAAAATGGGTATTTAAGAAGAAGATGAATGCAGCAGGTCAAGTCGAGAAATTCAAAGCTCGACTGGTAGCGAAATGATATTCTCAAGTCGAAGGAGTCAACCTTGGTGAAATTTTTTCCCCTATTGCAAAATTAACTTCCATTAGAGTACCAATGTCTCTGGATGCAACATTTGATCTATAAATAGAACAGATGGATGTGAAGACAACGTTCCTACATGGGGACGTGGAAGAGGAAATATACATGAAACAACCTGAAGGATTTGTAGTAAATGGCAAGAATGATTTGGTGTGTGAACTAAAAAGATCTCGTTATGGTCTAAAGCAATCACCAAGGATGTGGTACCAAAAGTTTGACACATACATCCAAGCCATGTACATTTAATTCATTGTCACCTCCAAGTTTTCCTTGGTATCATATAGCATAATCTTTTGTGCCACACAAATACCTAAATACTCTCTTGACAACTTTCCAGTGCTCCTTCCCAAGTGTCGACATGTATCTGCTCAACACTCCCACTACTTGGGCAATGTCTAGTCTAGTGCAGACCATCGCATACATTAGACTACCAAAAACACTTGCATACGAAACATGTGCCATGTCATTTATTTCCTCCTGTGTCTTTGGACATTGTTCAACAATTAGCCTTGGTCCCATAGGAATTGACACCTTCACAGGTTTGTAATCCTGCATGTTGAAATGTTTCAAGATTGTTTCAATATACTTCATCTGATTCAACCAGAGATTTCTAGTCCCTCGATCTCTCTTAATCTCCATTCCTAGAATGAATTTCGTTGAACTGAGATCCTTCGTATCGAACTTGGAGGATAATTGCTTCTTCATCTCCTTTATTGTGTTCATGATGTTTCCAATCAACAACATGTCATCGACATACAATGCTACATATATGAAACGCCCACCTTCTTCTTTGGAATATACGCAGTGATTCGCTTTGCTTCTCACAAACCCCAAACTAAGGATGTATGTGTCAAAATTTTGGTACTACATCCTTAGTGATTACTTTAGACCATAAAGGGATCTTTTTAGTTTGCACACCAAATTTTTCTTGCCATTTACTACAAATCCTGCAGGTTGTTTCATGTAGATTTCCTCTTCCAACTCCCCGTGTAGGAACATTGTCTTAACATCCATATCTTCTATTTCCAAATCAAATGTTCCAGCCAAATACATTAGTACTCTAATGGAAGTTAATTTTGCAGTAGGGGAAAAAATATGACTAAAGTCGACTCCTTCGACTTGGGAATATCCTTTCACTATCAGTCGAGCTTTGAATTTCTCGACTTGACTTGTTGCGTTCATCTTCTTCTTGAATACCTATTTGCTACCGATGGGATTTTATCCACTAGGTAATTTGACTAAGTCCCATGTCTCATTCTTGTGCAAGGATTCCATATCTTTGACCATAGCATCCTTCAGAACTTTTCCCTCTACTGAGTCGACTGCCTCCCCAACCGACTTGGGCTCATCTTCGACGGCAGTTAACACAAATGTGGAATGGAATTCAGGTGGACTATACCTTTCGACTGGTTTTCTTATTCGTTTTTCCCTCCTTACAACCGAGGTCAGTTGTTCACCTCTTCTTCTAATTCAGTCGACTCATTTGAATCATATTCTTCGTTCCTTGGTTCAAACCACACCTTCTCTGGACTATTCTTGATCTGAACAATTTCTTCACGATCGGACTTACCTCCGACTTCTATGAAGACCACATCTCCGTTGTACACTTTTTTCCTTGATGCATGATCCCAGAGCTTATATCCTTTCATTCCTTCTTTGTATCCAATGAAAATACACTTGACTTCCTTCTTGTCCAGCTTGCTCTTCTTTTCCTGACGAACATGCACAAATGCATCATAGCCAAATACTTTGAAATGTGAAATCGAAGGCTTCTTACCTGATCCGGGAGGTTCCCCGGGCTCAGAAAATGCTCAAAAATCAAAGTTCTCAGAATTGCATGAAACCGATGTCATTGTTCATCTCGTCGCATTGATTCCAGAAGTATATTTACTTTCTCAAACGGATGTCGTATGCGATAGTTATCGCACTCTGACCGTTTTCTCAAATCGCTAAAAAGTCAAAGGACTGGCAAAAAGTCAATGCTGACATCAGCATGGCATCACCAAAGACACCTCATGATGTTGATGTGGCAGAGACATGTGGCAGTCGTTGACTGGGCAGATGTGGATGGCAGATCCAATCATAGTTGGACACATGGCAAAGTGTAGGCAAATGAGGTGGTGCCACGTGGCCCAGGCATGGGCAGCCACGTGGCACCCAATCAAAAAATGTGTGGCAAGTTTCAAAATGTTTTGGGGTTCAATGGGTTTTGAACCAATGACACCCACCAAGCCCAAGCACCTTGCGAAATGGCCCAACACCAACGCGTCCACCATGTTACTTGTTAAATTATATGCATTTTAATTTATTTAAATTGTAATGTACTGTTATGTGGGCAAAAAAGGGCTAGGGCTAAGCCCCAGCCCATGGTTATATTGCAATGTGTGACCACTGAAAAGGGCACAAGCACCTCACCTAACCACCAGTGCATGGATAGGACCCTGATCCCATGGCCAAACACCAACGCGCCCACCATGTTACTTGTTAAATTATATGCATTTTAATTTATTTAAATTGTAACGTATTGTTATGTGGGCGAAAAAGGGTTGGGTCTAAGCCCTAGCCCATGGTTATATTGCAATGTGTGACCACTGAAAAGGGCGCGGGCGCCTCACCTAACCACCAGCGCATGGATAGGACCCTGATCCCATGCAATGAGCCATAGAACCAGGAGCTAGTGCAACTAGAGGGCCAATGCGCAACCCAAAGGGTTGGCGCTTGGCCATATGGAGCCATGCGACCCTGTTTTGAGGGCACGTGCCTAGCTCTAGGGGGATACACTGTGTAATTTTTAGAAAAGTTGGTTTTTTTATAGTTTTTGGGGATATTGACTGATATTGTGCCAAGAAATTGGTTCTTTGAGGATTTTGAGGCCATTTGAAGGGGGATTTGATCCCACAAAGAGGCCAAATCTTGAGGGAATTTGGGATTCCTCTTCTGAGCCTTTAAAACTATAAAAACCAGGCTTTTTGAAGCTTGGAGAAGACTTTTTGATGCAGGGTTTTGAAGGGGAAGTTTGTAAATTTTGGCCTTTTCTCATGTTTTGAGGGGCATTTTTGCCATGTTTTTGAGAGGAATTTGATGGAGCATGCTTGAATATGAGCAAGGAGGTCTTGCACAGCAAATATGAAGCACATTATGTAACAGCAAAGAGCAATTGTAAGAAAACTTTGAGCATTTTAAAGAACAATAAAGAGGTCCTCCACTTGGAAGCGGGCCCGAAGACGTAGCCAACGATTGGTGAACTCCGTTATCAACCTCTTGTCTCTATTCCTCTCTATGTTTTGTTGTTCTATTCTCTTCATTTGCAGCATGGATATTAATGGTTGATCTCTTTATTCATTAATAAGCATCAAGTAAAAGTCACATTTGATATTCTGCAACCAGATAATAAGCTTTATGTATTTTGAATTCTTAACAATCCGATGCCTAAAATACATTAAACTAACTTGTGATTTATCAGTAATACCTTCATTTTTGGATCATTACCCGAACATACCTCATGTGGAGTCATGTTGACTAGCATCGACGAAGGAGACATATTCAATATATATTTTGTAGTTTCGACTGCCTCCGCCCAGAATCCTTGTGCAAGCCCAGCACCACTAAGCATGCTCCTTACCTTGTCCATCAATGTTTTGTTCATTCTCTGAGAAATTCCATTATGTTGTGGGGTATATGGTTGCGGTATTTTGGCGTGCTATTCCACAGTGCTTGCAAAACTGATCAAATTATTTTCCATGGAATTCACCACCGTTGCCAGTCCTCAACACCTTAATCTTCTTATATGTCTGGTTTTCTACAAGAGATTTAAACTCTTTAAACTTCTCAAAAACCTCTGATCTCTTCCTCAGAAAATATATCCATGTCTTCCTGGAAAAATAATCTATGAAGGAGACATAATATAGGGATCCACTGAGTGAAGGCACTTTTTATGCATAGCTCAAAGTCCTTTTTCTCCAATGTGTCCCATCCTCTTGTGCCATAGCATGGTCGGGTTGACTTTATGCTGACTTGTCAAGTTGGTTTGAATTGACTTAGCCCGAGTCGAGTCAAGTTGAGTCAAAGTCGAGTCGACTTCAGAAACATTGATGTTGTTGCATCCAGTCGAGTTGACACTTCCTATTAACTTGTATAGGGTTCCAATTCGAACTCCTTTCATTAATACCATCGCACCTCTGACCATATTGAATGAATCCTTCTGAAATAGAGTGTGCACTCCCGCATCCCTCATCTTGCTAATAGGTATCAGGTTTCTTGACAAACCTAGAATGTGTAGCACACCTAGAAGGGTTATAATCCTCCCATCCTGCGGTATCAGTCGAACTCTTCCTCGTTTGACAATTTTGGTTGTCGAGTCGTCCCCTAAGAACACATCTCCTACTTCACATCGTTCACATTCACAGAACCATTCTCTGTGTGGTGTCATATGATAGGATTCTCCTTAGTCAATCAACCAAACATATTGATCTAAATGTGTATTGGTTGACGGCAGGTACACATCGCCTCCCTTATCCGGAGTCATCTTTCTCTCAATCGATTGCTTCTCATCGGATCCTGTATTGACTTCCATTGCCTTTAACTTGCAGCCCCTTTTGTAGTGCCCAACTTTACCATATTTCCAACATCTTCTTGTCGACTGAACATGGGATTTAGATCTACCCTTCGAATTAGACTTTCTACCAAAGAATTTTCCTTTATCTCTGTCAATCGGTCAACCTCTCACCACTAAAGCATATTTGGTCGATCCTTCCACGTTCTTCCTTATCATTTCTTTTGACAGTAGAGATGAAACCATGTATTCTAGCACTAATGTGGTTGTATTACTCCCTATAGCCACAACTAAGCTATCCCAAGAGTTTGGCAAAGAACATAATAGGCTAAAATATTTCTCCTCCTTAGTGATTTTAATATCCACAAAAGATAACTAGCTTATAATAGTATTAAACGCATTTAAATGCTCAGTCACCGAACTGCCATCACTCATCCTTAGAAGATATAATTTCTTTTTGAGAAACAACTTATTTACCAGGGATTTCGACTAATACAAGCTCCCCAACTTGTCCCACATTTTCTTGGTTGAATATTCACCTGAGACATTCAACAATGTCGAATATGCAAGACAAAGTTGAATTGTACTCCTTGCTCTTCTCTTGAGTTTCTCCCATTCTTTCGTCGACATACCTATCGGCATGGTACTTGGACAGACAGTTGCCCATTGTTCTCGATCTACAACGAGATCTTCAATTTTAATGTTAGGTAATGAGAAACACTTCCACGCTTAACCTAGCAGAAGAGAGGAAGAAATATTTAATCAAGAAAGTAAATGACACAACAAACACACAGTACACAGAGATTTTATCGGGGAAACCCAAATCGGGAAAACCAACATTCCTTGATATTTTTGCTCTCTTGTTGTTTTATTCATTCAGAGTAAAAGGTTACATGTCTAACCTTGGTCCACACCTAAGACACAATCGACATCATACCATCTTGCATTACACCAGAACAATCATGTAGCCAATTCGTATTACATCTACATGACTAGCAACATCTATGATTATATGATCAACTTTATTAACATTACAACACACTGTCTTTATAGGGTTTACAACAGGAAAAACCCTAAAGAAAAGACACCCAAAAATGGTTATAGATCCACGCAGATCATTGGATACAAATCCCACCAATCTCAAGATTTTGTTACAGTCGAATACCAAGTCAGATTACCAGTCGACTACCAGTCGGCCTTCATTTGGTCTTTAGTCGGTTGCCACACGCCCACTTGTCGACCTCTTATCAATTGACCTCTTCGAATTTACCCGGTCGATTTACCTCGACCTTCGACTTATTGTCGATGTCTTTGAATTCGTCTTTACCTGGTCAAACCACCTCGACCTTCAACTTGTTGTCAATTCCTTCGAATTCATCTTTACCCAATCGAACCACCTCGACCTTCGACTTCAACTATCAATCGATCCATTTCAAATATACTTTCATTGCAAAGAATATAACAACCCAACACATACTTATACTCTCTATGATTCCCCTAGACAACCCCTAATCCAGGTCACCTATCTATGCCATCTTACTACTTGTTCTCACATTCGAATATCTGAGAGGTAGTTAGAGTGGTGATTATTGGCAAAGTGGTAAATGAGGTGTTCCATGCTGAGCTCTTCAAACACGCTTGTCATTCTCTTGATGATCACATTGTTGATCTATTCAACCACGTTGTTAGCTTAGGTTTTCCACAGACTTATCCCCATCACACTACTCACCCAATCCACAAATTAGGTTCTAATGTAGACCTTAGCAATTATAGAACAATAATTGTTGGTCTCACGTTCTTGAAGATTTGCTTTACTACTCTTCGTTTGAATCTTTTGGAGGAGCTCAAGTGGGGACACCTTTTAGCTAGAGGATAGGTTGGATTTAAACCCATGTGTTAGACCATTGATCACATCCTTACATTCCAAGCCTTGATTAAGGAGGTGAGACATCGCTCTTCAAAAGTTTATTTTTGTTTTGTAGACTTTTGGAAAGTGTTTGACTTAATCCCACGGGACCCCTATTCTAAAGACTCGGAGACATTGGTATTTTTGAGGCCCTCTTGGCTACCATTGTGTGCATGTATGAGTTTTTCCTTGGCCATGTTCACACAACGCATGGAGTGTCTAATTTTATCACAAGCATTATTGGGATCAAGCAGGGGTAGCCCTTGTGCCCCACTCTATTTTTATATTTAAATTGATGAGTTGGAGTCCTTCCTTCATGAGAATATCCAAGATGGTGATGTTGCCTCCTTTATAAGGTTTTCATATCTATTTTGATTTTCGTTGATGATGTGATACTCTTGGTCTCATTCCTTGAGGGTCTGCAAAGACAACTAGATGCATTGTCCCTTTTATGTGATCTTTGACAATTAACTGTCAACTTGGGTAAAACCAATGTTATGATCTTCAACAAGTTGAAAAATGTCCTCTTAAATCATCATTTCTTCTTTAGAGGGGAGGTGATCGAGATCACCAAATCCTACACATACTTAGGAGTACACTACTCGAGGCCTTGTTTGATTTAGGGCATGATCATTAGCTCCATGTTAACAAGGGTTATGGATCCTTAGCCTTGCTTGAGAGACAATGTTTTTGACACCATTCCCAAGACATATCATTCAATATGTCTCTCATGGAATCCATTATCCAACCCACAATGCTTTGTGATTCGAAGGTTGGGGGTATTGTTTTCTAGTGTTTGATTGGACCACGATTGAGAGGGTGAAAATCCTTCTCCTTAGACAAATTATCATGTGTAAGT
>ML778485.1:42717-52996 GCA_009831015.1 Picea engelmannii | reverse complement strand
ACTTGAGATTGTGTTTAATTTGGTCTTACTCCTACATCGTGTTTGGAGTTTTGTTGACTTGGCGATGGGTTGAGACCATTATTTGTACATGGCTTATTGTTCATTAGAGTCCATTACTTTGGCTAGCCACCTCGGGCGGGCCTGTTGTTGGTTTGTGAGGGTCTCAAATCTTTTTGAGTTTGTGAGTATCTCGATGGGCCCGCTTCCTTCGTTTAGTTACTCCCTTGATGCACTTGGCCACCTCTTACCTATTAGGAAAGAGTTGAATAAGATTACCTGGGATGAAATTACAAAAATAGGTAGTATATTTAGGTCACTTTGACAGAACCACCTGGTGGGTTACATCCAAATATGGCCCTCTATGTAGAGCACTTCATGGAGTTGACGATCGATTCATTGTCTCACTTCTATACACATACCATCACTAGATGCATGATCTTCATATTCCTTGGACCAATTGAGAGTGGGTTCACATAGACTTCGGTTGGAGACAGAGCACTAGTGTGACTAGTCATACAATATCTTTCACTTATGCATTCTTCAATCGTTGAGATAAAGGAGCACTTCATATTTTGTTGCCCCATTTATTATGAGATATGGGAGTAGTTCCATTGTTTGTTTAGGGAGTCATAGACCCTCTCTAGTTTCTTTGGGTATCCTAACTAAAGATGTCTAGCTTTGTACATGTACGACATCCTTAGACTCTGATTCCAGACTATCTGACCACTCTTAGACTAATCTCCACCCAAATGATCACTTATTTCTTTGCGATACTCCCATCTACCAGGGGTACCAAGAGACAAACATATAACAATGTTGCTTTCATTTGCAAATCAATGAGGGCTTGGGGGTTACCCCTACCTCCTAGAGACCCTAGTGAGATGGTTGTTTTGTATCCCATATCTATAGCTAGATGAGGTCACTCGAGCCCTAACGACAGATGACCTCTTCTAGGTAGAAACACAATGTGTGGTTTAAATCCTCATCTGACTCCTCTTCTTGGCAATCTTCTATCCATGGTTTCCTCCATTTTACCTCAAATGTTAGGGGAGCTAGCTCTAGCGGACCCTAGAGATAGATCTAGATCCAGCTCCTCTTCTTGACAATATTATATCCTTAGTTTCCTCCATTCGACCTCAAATGTTAGGGGAGATAGCTCTAGTAGACCCTGATATGCTTGCATTAGTTGTATACCAAATTCTAGAACCATTATCCTTGCACATTTTTCTCCTGGATCTCCTTCCGCTATTAGTGTTTAGTCTTGAGGTCTTAGCTTAGATCAATACGTTACTTTCTGTATCTTGTTTTATATAGGAGTTGTTTTTGTGCTCTTACTTTGTATTGATGCAATTGTACTTAGAAGTCTTATTTACCTACTTTTGTTGTCATTCGTTGGACATTAATAAAATTATATTATCATATATTATCTTCATAAAATAAATCTAAGTATTTATAAAGGAATCATCAATAAAAGAGACATAGTACAAACTACCTATCAAGGAAGACGAAGTCATCGAGCCACACACATATGTATGGATTAAATCAAGAATTTGTTTTGATCTACGCTCACTACTTGTAAAAGAAACGTTGGCATACTTGTCAAGTGCACAACCCTTGCACACTACTGAATGGATCAATGTAATGTCCCTTTCCAAATGATCTCTTCAGGAAACTGACGTAATAGCCTAATTGATTCCTGTAGGCTATAGTCAGTGGAAAAAAGGGCATTAATTAATTATTTAATGTCACAGGGCAAAAAGTAAATTTTTAAAAAGTGATATTGAGTAATTAATAAAAAAGATGCATACGTGACTATTGAGTTTATAAAAGTCACTTTAACTTATAAAAAGGGTAAAAGGGTCAACAGAAGAATAAAAGGGGAATGAGGGTTCCCTCTCTCGTTATGCAAATTGTTATTTTCTAAAAACGAAATTGAGAGAGCTCTTGTGGCTTTGGCTCTTGGGACAAAAAACTCTAGAGAGACTAGAAGATTGGTTTTGGTGGTGAGACTATCCACTCTTGTTGGTCATTCGGAGGAGATCATCCAGATCTTTTTACTATGATTCATTTATGTCAGAGTTCATTTTATTGTGGCTAAGATTTCTCTTTTAGTGGTTGGGTTATTTGCTTGTGGTTGAGCTCTTCATTGGCAGCTAAGTATTTCTCATTGTGGGTCGAGTTGTTAGTGTGGAGAGGTTTGGTCCATCTTAAGGTTGCATATTTGGTGATTTGGGGCAGTGTTGTTTGTGGTTCGCATTGAGTTACTCTTAAGGGTGAATTGTTGGTGAGAAGGGCGATTTTCTGAGTAGAGGGGCCAAGTTTGGGCCGCTTTCTTATGCTGGAGGTTGAGTCTTGTTACCCAGGTCGAGTTCTATTAATGTTGAGTCATATCCTCTACTGGAATAATGTATTTTCTCCTTGTTGGGAAATCATCTCAGATTTGGGCTTATTTCCCATAGTGTTGGTTCATATTATGCTCTTGTGGACAAGTTTGGGAGTGTGGGTCAACCTGTTGTTTTGTGTGGGCAACTCCTTCACTTGTTAGGTGACTTTCTCTTGCATCGGAGACAATATTTGTTGTGGGTTCTATCTGTTGCAGGTGTGAACCATATTTGGCAGATGTTTACAGCCTCATTCATTTCCATACTTGTAGAGATTTGCCTACAAGAATAAATAACATGTTCTTCATTTTGTTACTATCATATTGGTTGATTATTTAAATTTGTATTGGCTGCTACAAATAATTAATACAATATTTGTCTTTGAAGTCTTCATGTGTTGGTGCTTCATCGTATATCATAGCAGAACTGGGTATTCATTATTTTAGTTTGTTGTCCTATATTTATTGGGTATCAAATGTATTCTAAAGGAGTTTGCAATCTGTTATTAACACTTTGTCATTAACAAACATCCAAAAACACCTAACATCAAGTGTTTGACAAAACATCTACACTGCCAAACTAAGATAAAATTCCAAAAAATTTAGAGGGGTATTTTATAGTGGTAGCAAAGCCTCAATATTGCCAGTCTAAGGGGGTTTGGGGTTTCATGAGACAAAGAGATGAAGGGTATATCACCTACAGAAGTAGGAGGCAGTTAGGGGAAAAACACATATTTAACAAAAAAGAAGAAGTAGAAGAGAACCTACCATAGGAAAAACAAGAAGAAGTCATTGGGGACAATAATGAGGACATGGATTTTCAAATCTTAGAGGGTTTAGCCAATGGCCAACAACAGTTGGCACAACTCTTGACGCAGTTAATTGCTAGTAACCAGGAAAACAAAAACCATGGGGGTAACAATGGTTTGGGAGGCACCAATGGACACAATAGAGGCAACAATGGTATAGGGGGTCAACAGAACATTGATCTCATGAGAAAGGTTGGAAAGCTCACCATTTCCTCCTTTGATGGTTCGAACAAGTGCACAGCTAGAGCATGGGTGCAAAAGTTGGGCACATACTTCTAACTCAACCCAATGATGAAGGCATAAGAAATTAAATTCAAAACCTTGCACTTAGATGTGGAGGCCCATGAGTGGCGGTACATGTTATCCCCTACCCTAGGGATAACTAAGGAGATCATGCATCGAGGCCCATAGGTCCCACACATGGAGTAGCGAGAGCCAGATGACTTGATCATGGCCCCGGAGGGCCCCTCTTTTCTTCAGTGCAGTCCATTTATCAACAACAACAATGTCCATCCCACCAGCATGTTCCTGGAGTGGCAGTAAGTCTTGCTCCATGAGGTAATGAGTCCAAGTATCATGGTATGTGTCACTCTGATTCTTGAAACACTTGAATATGTTGCATTAAATTCTCCTTCGTTTCATAATGTTTGATTGGAAATTATGCTCTTTGACTTGTTCATACTTGGAAGGGTGACATGGTGCCCTATTAAGTTGATCTCCCTTTAGGATGGGTTGCCACTGGGTGGGTCTATGAAAGGTCATCGTCTGTTCCCTCCATTCTTATCACTTTTCATCTTTCTTCCTCTCATATCCCCTCACCTTTGTTCGAGCATTGGGATTAGCCACACTAGGAAGGGTTGTACCTTTCCTTGTGGGAAGAAGGGGCTAAAGGCCCATAGGGTAAAAGTAGTTGGCAAGAGTTAAAATCAAATATTGAAACATTTGAGATGCTTCTCACAAGGATTCTTGAGAAAGCAATAAAAAGATTCTCAGTAAGAAAAGGGAACCCATAAGATACATAAACACTCAAGGTACTAGTTGGTGTATAGGAGGTCTCATCACGAGTTGGCCTATTATGACCATGGGCCTGTAGCGGTATAACACTACCACCTATCTAGTCACCAAACCAAGGTAGTGGAACTTGGTGACATAGCCAAGAGAAAGGGGATCTCATCATGAGCCATCCTTATCATCTCTCTAAAATGTTTGTGGATAACATTGTCACGTCTAGTCATCAAGCAAGGACAGTGGCCCTCAACTATTCCCTTGAAGCACAAAAGCAAAAGATCAAAAGCAGTAAAGCTAAGAGTAAAAGGAAATGAATGGGCTAGGAAACAATAGCATTTATGACAAGGTCCATCCCGCCCTCTACAAAGGCACCCACAGGTAACACTTACATTTCCCTGTTATTACTGCACCCCATGCCCAAACACTTACCCCATGCCACCTCATACACTTACATGACCTGGATTGGCTCCCACCTAAGAAACACCCCAAAATTAAGGAGGGTTATCCCAATAGGACACCTTGAGACCTTCTCCAAACCTGACTTGTCAAATTGCATAACATCTTTGAGCATTTGTCTGGGTTAAAGGGGGTTCGATGCACATGTTTGGGTAATTTAATTATTGGATGTGATTTACATGCTAAGATACTTGTGACTTATGAACCGTTGGAGGGTGTACTTGTTGTTGTTGCAGGACCTTGCCTGGTGGACACGTACACATGAGGGAATGATTAGCTCGGACCTTCATGGGGGTTGAAAGCCCACAGATGGATGTTGTAACCCCAACTAGGGGCAAGAAGACATCATAGATTTGCACCAGGAAGAAAGAAGGATGTTTCCCTTGGAGATACTCTGGTAGACCTAGACCCAGGGGGATATTGTTCTTCCACATGGACATTGGCCCTTGAATGCCCAAGACATCACCATCATGACCTTAGACATCATCCAGAGCTAAGGTTCTCATTTTGGAGGCAGTTGTGATTTGGGTGGCATGTGTGGGCATCATCTAGTGCCTTTAGAGGCCAAGAGTTTGGCATACTAGGCCCAATGTTCCACCTTAGGGACTCAACGTCACCCTTGGAGGTGTTTTGAGATGATAATTTATTTCTGTTATGTCAAAATTGGATTTTATTGTAAATTGGGTTGGTCGACCTTAATTTTGACCTAAAATTAATCAAGAGTCAAAGTTTTGTATAAATAGAGATAAAGTACTCTCATTTTAACATCATAACTCTCACTTGGGAGAGTGAGGTCTGAAATTTGCGCCCTATTGGGGAGTCTTTGGCTGAAATAAGGAGGCGCATCTCTCTTGGAGGCTATTTTTTGCAACTTGAATCAAAATTGGTGAAGTGTTTTGGCAATCTAGTGTTATTTAACATGATTATTCTTGGTGAAAGTAAGTAAATTTGCTCTTGTCATTTTTGAATGGTTATGATATTATTTACTTGATCATGATAAAGATTATGAAATTGCATGCTAGATAAACCGTAGAAACAAAGAACTTAAAATGATACTTATTTGTTTTCTTATCTAAGCTTCATTAGATTGGCTTCATAATTATCATGTCTCTAAAGCCCTAAAGTGCTATCACTTTAGAAGCATTGATTAATTAGGTTGCATACAAATATTTTTCAAATAAGTCTAAGAGGAAGGAGACTTTAAGGCCTAGAAGAGACTACACCCTAGCTTATCTCCTTCTCAAAGCTTGGATCCTAGGAGGACTTAAGGTGCTACTCCTCCTAGGTCCTTTCCTTCTTAGATTCGTGATATAATTATTGTTTAAAAACCCCAAGTAGAAGCCGCCACTTTTGACTCCATCATCCCCCTACAAGGCACTAATATCAAACTCTTTCTCCTTGAGAAAACTCAACCAACATTCAAACGTAACCCTTCAAATTCCGCCCTTACTAACCCTTCACTAACACTACCCTAGTCTAATGAAACTAACCCTACATTGCTGCTATCACAACAATTGTTACAACCATCATTTAGCAGCCCACCTAAGCTTACAAGCTAACTAAATCAACCCAGAAATCTGTATGAAGCAAACTACTATCAATTAGAGTTAAAGTGTGCATTGAATTGTTGTTACAAAGTGCATTTCTGAAGGTTTATTACAGTTGTCATTACTTTTATTTTGCTACTTCTAAGTTATCTTGGACAGCTTGTGTGAAAGTTCATTTGTTGATTGATAGATCTTTAGAACTTGCATATGATGAAGTGCTATCATTGAAGCTTTACATACCTTGTTATATTGTCTATACCAGTGCATTTTCTGAGATATATTCCAGCTTTATTCATTGTCCTTAATGTTGTTATACATTTTTCATTTGTTGCATACCCTTGTTTACTAGAAATTTGTATTGCAAGTTCATTGTCTTGTTGAAGCACTAATATCATTTGTTGCTCATAAACCGCCATAACGTTTGTTGTTGTCTTGGTAAAGGGCAGGTACACGTATTTTTAACTTTTGCTTCATCAATCAATACGTGACTTACTAATCAAACATGATTTGAATGACCTAGGGAGAGAGGGGTAGTTTATCTTGTCCTTGTCCCTTCCTCAAACCCCCTAGGTCTAGGGACGTCTCCCTTGGAGAAAGTTTTTCCTCCTAAATAGAAAAGGGTATCTTGTTGGGATGACAATGATAGGATTATCCTCGTGCTACGCCAATATCGTCTCACTTTCCTTGGGATTTGGGAAAGTACATATTGTGCTATAACAGTACCATGGACTGGTCACTCTGGGACATGCCAGCAACACCTCCTATATGGACTTCACACATAAGTTGATGAAGAGGTTTGACAAGAAGAATCCATAATCACATTTTAGAGAGTTGGCACAACTCAAATAGGTTGGGACACTGGATGCTTACATTACTGAGTTTCAAAGGCTTGCAATCATAGTGACAGATATATCTTAGCAGAGATTGGTGATGTTGTTCACTCAAGGTTTATCTGAGCCACTGTGTGGTTGGGTAAAATCCTTCAAACTGAAGACTCCACAGGATGCCATTAACAGGACATGGGACATGGAGGATGCGGTCCTGAAAACAAAGACTTTCTCCAAACTTTTCATTCCCCAGAAAAATAAATATAAGAAACCCTTTCAAAAAGAGGGAACCGGTAAGGAGAAGTTGGATGAGGCAACTCGTAATGAGTTGAGAAGAAAGAATCTTTGCTTTGACTGCAAGCACCCTTGGGAAACTGGACATAGATGTGTGGGAAAGGGTAAGGCACACTATATAGAGGTGCTTTCAAATAGTGAGGAAGAGGAGGAAGCAGAGCAAGTACAATATTTTGATCAGGATAGATTAGCTTAGGAGCAGCCACATGAAGATATCAAGAGTGGAGCTATCACCTCTCTATCGAGTGTCCCCATATTTCATGCCTTCAGGATCTGTGGTGTAGTACAAGGTCAGAGGGTCACAATACCGATTGATGGTGGGGCAACTCATAACTTCATCGACTCAACCTTGGTGGCTAAGAGGGGCATTCCTACAATGGATTTTGAGAGGTTTGATGTCGTTGTAGCTAGTGGGCGCATTATTCCTTGTACACAGAAGATCCCACAATTATGCGCAACATTGGGAAACTACATAGTGACGGATGATTTCTATGTAGTTGAGTTGCAAGACACTAATATCATATTGGGGGTCCAATGGTTTGTTTTCATAGGAAAACATTATGTTGACTACCGAGCCATGGAGTTGGAATTCAAAGCAGTAGATGGTAGGAAGGTGGTTTTGAGGGGCATGTCAAATGATGCTCCTAGGATCATCTCAACCAAACAAATGGAGGGTATATTCAAACATGGGAATGTCGCTTATGCAGCAGAGTGTTTAATCACTACTAAGAAACCTTCAAATAACAACCATCAGTATCATAAGGACATACAAACAAGATCGAGTTTTTGGACAGATACCTCGAGGGAGACCACCCGACAAGGGATTTGAGCACACTATAGAATTAGAAGAGAGAGAAAAGCATGTGATCACCACTCCCTGCAGGCATCCAAATAAATTCGAGGATGAGATTGAGAATGCCAATAAGGAACTGTTGGAGACGAGACACGCGAGGCCTAGCTCTAGTCCATTTGCTTCTTTTGTAGTGTTGGTGAAGAAGAAGGATGGCACAATGTGGATGTGCATTGACTATAGAGCATTGAATAAGAAGACAATCAAGAACAGGTACCTTATTCCCAGGATCAATGAGCTTCTAGACGAGTTGCACAAGGTAGTGTATTTTTTGAAGATTGATCTTTGATCAAGGTACCGCCAAATTAGAGTCAAATAGTAGGATATTCCCAAAAATACTTTCAAATGCCATTATGGGCATTATGAATTTATGGTCATGCCATTTGGGTTGATTAATGCACCGGCCACCTTTCAGTCTTGTATGAATCCCCTATTCAAAAAGTAGTCGAGAAATTTTTTGTTGGTATTCTTTGATGATATTTTGATATGTAGCAGGACATGGGAGGAACACTTGGAGCATCTGGATGAGATCATGAGCATCATGGAGGAACAATCATTGTATGCCAAGGATTCAAAGTATGAGTTTGGCATGACAAAAATATTATACTTGGGTCCTATGGTCAGTGCTCATTGAGTACAAGTGCATAGGGAAAAGATACAAACTATATTGGATTGGATACCGCCCAAGAACCTTACACACTTGCATGGCTTCTTTGGGATCTGCAGCTACTACAGGTAGTTTGTGAAGGGGTTTTCTTAGTTGGCTACACCAATCACAGATCTCATGAAGAAAGAGGCATTTAGGTGGACAGAGGAGGCTCATAGGACATTTGATAGGATGAAGGAAGTGAGGAGCACTTGCCCAGTTTAAGCACTTCATGATTTCACTCAGCCCTTTGTGCTTGAGTGTGATGCCTTGGGTGAGGGGATAGGAGCAATTTTGATGTAGTAGATACATCTAAAATCATACAAGAGTAGAAATCTCACAGAGTTAGAGAGATTATACTCCATATATGACAAGAAAATGCTCGCCATCATGCATACCTTGGTGAAGTTTAGACAATACTTGGTAGTTGGAAAATTTATGGTTAAGACCGACCACAACAGCTTGAGACACTTCCTGGGGCAAAAGGACTTGAATGAAAGGCAACAGAAGTGGGTTAGCAAACTATAGGCATATGACTTTGACATTGAGTATGTAAAAGGAAAGAAAAATGCAGTTGTTGATGCTCTCTCCAGGAAATCAGAGATATGTTCACTTGCAGAGGTCTCAACTGATAGGAAATCTATTCCAAGAACAAATTTGCTTGTGAGTTGATGGATCGCAGTGTACATGATGACATGTACAAAGTAGTGGATGACATAATCTACTACAAAGACCACTTATACTTAGTCTTAGAATCCACACAGAAGGAGAAGATTATGAGGGCTATGCATGATACACCCTTGGCAGGGAATCCGGGGTACTTTAAAACTTACATGAAAATCAGAGAGAGATTCACATGGAAGGGCCCCAAGGATGAAGTATTGAGGCATGTGAGGGAGTGTGTGATTTGTCAACAAAACAAGTCAAAGTAGACCCATCCTGCACGGTTACTACAACCATTGCACATTCCAGAGCAGAAGTGGGAAAGCATATCCATGGATTTCATCATAGGGTTGCCTAAAGTACAGGGCAAAGATTCCATATATGTGGTGGTCAATAAATTGACCAAATTTGCACATTTCTTTGTCGTATATTCAAAATATAAGGCAACACATGTAGCAGAGTTGTTCTTCAGAGATGTATTCAGACTCCATGGGTTGTCAAAGTATATTGGCAGTGACAGAGATAACAGGTTCCTTAGTGCATTTTGGCAGGAGTTGTTTAGGTTGGTTTGCATAGAGTTGACTCCCAACACTAGTTACCACCCTTAGACAGATGGACAGACTGAGATCGTGAATAAGTGGCTCGAGGGGTATTTACTGTTGAAAAAATACTGAGAGGGGGGGTGAATCAGTATTTCAGCTATCAATAATTTGTTTTAACTTTTCTTTCACTGACAAATCTTAGTCTACTTCATAGAGATAAGTTGTTGTATATTCTTATGAAAACAGTAATACATCCA
>ML778485.1:6875-17978 GCA_009831015.1 Picea engelmannii | reverse complement strand
GAGGGGTGTTATCTCGCCCTGTGAAAGATTTCTTCAGCGTTCCTGGTTGCATCTCAGATTTTATTAAGTACAGACCCCATAGCCCAATGGATGTGTGATTTTTCTCAACCAAATTTAAAAATCCTTTACGACAAAACAAAACTTGTGCCTCTAACTAGCCTAATATCTTAATTCGAACAAAGCTAAATTATATAGAGAGATCCCTCTCTGAAGCTGGAAGGGATAGATCCCAGCTTTAAAAGTGGTTGGTTAAGGTTACCTTTGTGTATTTCCTCTTTTCAACCTCTAGGAAATTTACAGAGTGATAACAGAATGCAACCATGAAACCTTTCTTATCTAAAGCTGAGATAGAAAGAAAATTCTTTTTCAACCCTGGTAGATATAGTACATCCTTCATTTTCATCGACGTCCCTAAATTAAGTTTGTAGGTGGATTCTCCCACTCCTTTGATAGGGTATTGGTAATCATCTCCAAGTGTAACTTTATGGGGAAAGTTATTTTTTGTAATCCTCTCCAAGTGACACAGATCCTGAGACGGCAGAAAATAAAACATAGTCTTCAATTCCTTCTTTAGTCAACTTCGTGGGTGGATCATCATCTTCAATTGCATGGGAATGATGTATTTTGTTATTTCTCTTCTTGTATTCTTCTCTTCTGGTTGGACAATTCTTAGTAATATGTCACATCTTATCACAATGATAACATTGATAAGAGGATAAATCTTTTTCTCTTCTTTGACCTTTCCGAAACTTCTGGAATCTCCTGGAGGGTGAGATTTTTTATGGAAATGGGTGAATCTCTTTGGGGAGTGAGATTCCTTATGGTGGCGAGTCTCTTTTTGGAACAGACACCTTTTCCTTCCTCCTTTAGCATGAGCAGTTAGGGGTTGATCGTCATGTCTTAATAGTACTGCTCCTTGGTTAGCTACTCTTGCTTCTTCTTTAACACATTCTTCCAAAAGACTGTCAAATTGGAGTTTCTCCTTTCTTACACAGATAGTTTGGATAAAGGCATCCCGAGTTCTTGTAAGACCATTAAGACATGTCATTATGAGTTAATCTTCTTCTAGGTTGTCTCCAATTTCTTCGAGTTGTTCCTTGAATTGACAAATCCTAGAGAAATAATCATGAACGGTTTCTCCTTCCTGCATCTTTGTACTCTTGAGTTGGGTTCTCAGATTCATCTTTTGGTTGATATTCCTTCCTTCATACATTATGGTTACGACATCAAACATTTTTTTTGGAGTATTATTTGAAGTTACTTGAAGGATCAAGTGATATTTAATGGATTATGCAATGATTCTTTTGACCCTAACCATATCCTTCTCGTACTTTTCTTTAGCCGCATCTCCTGCGGGATCTGGTACATCTTCCTTTATAAATTTTGCAAGGTCATTCTCTTCAAGAATGAGTGTAATCCTATACTTCCAGGCATGAAAGATTTCCACACCTTCTAACTTGTCAACGAGCTTGGTGCTTGCAGACATCTTGACCTGGAGCTAGGAAAATGACCAAAAATTGAAAGTGCTCAGAAATTGAGTCTGAACTTATCAGGAGGTGCACTGGGCTGAGGCGAGTAGGCTGGTGCAGTTTGTTTTCAGAAAATCCAAAATTTACCCCTTGAAATTGGACATGTGCAAATCTGGACTGGTACTTCTCATACCGGTTCTAGTTTCCTGGGTTTTTGTTACTAGTCAAAACTAGGGTTTCACTTTCTTGAGGCTCTGGCAACTAAAAAGGCACGCTCAAGTTGTCAATGAGTTTGCTAGGCTAGGGTGCACTTCCCTATATGGTTTTTAAGCTGAAATTATCTTCCAACAAAAGCCCTAATTTTCTTGTACGACAACAGTGACATTTTTGGTTACCTAGTGAAAGGTGCTCTATTTAGTCAAGCTTTGATACCATGTTAATTTTAGAGCTACTATTAGGTTATTTTCTATTTACTAGACAATAGTAGCATAAGTAGGATCACTGAAAGAAATACAATCACAAGGTAAACAACATTTTATCATAGGAAACCCTCATGGGGGAGAAAACCCAGCAAAAACTTCCTTAATATAGATTTCCGATACAATGCCAAGATAAAAGACCAAACACTAGAGAATATCCAAGACTGAGCAATGTGCCTCTCTCTTCTCCTTCTTCTAACTGCAGCTACCGTCAAACTTGTGCAATAGATGAGTGACTTGAGTGAGTGAGTGAATGAGGCGCTAGCCTCTCTTATTTATACTAGCTAAGGAGCGCTAGGGTTGTGTCTTTTCATCAAGCAGGGCCGACTTCTTCAACTAGTGGCTAAAACCACTTTAATTATCCCTAGGGGCCAACTTCTCAATTAGCATCATGTAAACATGGTTTGACCAATCCACAATACGGGATTTGGTTATACATAAGTCCCGACATGATCAATCCACAAAATGGGATTGATCTATATAATAGTAACTCAATTATATTTAGAATATTCTTCACAGTTACAATATTTCAACAATTGCTTAGTACCTTCATTCAAGGCCTCAATCTTAGCTTGGTTGTTTGTAATTTCCTTTAGGAATCTATAGCATACTCGAAGGATTCAACCATCCTTATCTCTAAACATTCCTCCAACACCTCCAAGTATAGGACCACTTTTGGCTACACCATCAAAAACTAATTTTATCTAGTTGTCTCTAGGTGGTGTCCTATCCAAGTCAGTTAAGGACTTTGTTTGCCTTTTATTTTCTATTCTTAAATGAGGATATGATAAATTATTATTTAATAATAATGTTATATTTGTAAAGGTATGGTTATAGGACCTACCTATTAAGAGGTGCGAGAATGGTATATATTCATCCCATTTATAGCAGATATATTTGTTTATTATCATAAATGCTAAGTTGTAGAAAATATCATCCCCCATGTTTTGGGCCAATGATGCACGGAAATGCTGAAATGAGTCTTGAAATGACCATAAATGTTTTGGGGTTGTTTCAAGATTTGGAATTGCATATCGAAATGTGGGTCTGCATTTCTGGTGTGTTTGGCCTGATGTTACCAACATCGTGTTGGCTAAAATATCGTTGAGGGTCCAAAAACAAAAATATCGACAACATCGGGGAAAATATCGAAAAATATCAGAAAATGTCGTAAGAATGAAAAAATACAAAAATATTAAAAAAAAAACAATTTGTAAATATCTAAAGCATCAACAACATCAAATAAATGCATTTCCACAACATCAAATAAAGCATCAACAACATCAAAGAGTTCAACAATCAATGCCACCAACATCCAGATACATAGAGGGCTTGGTGCTCTTGAATAAATGCCAGTTCCATACCCTCATACATGATAGCATCTAGTGGAAATGTTGCAATAATGCCAATCTTGAAATCCTAAAAACCATTAAGTCTATTGAATTTTGAATGGGACCTAAAATTCTACTTTCTCCATATGAAGCCCAATGAGGTTGGAACCACTCTCAAACATCTTGAAATAATTAGTGGTAATGTTAAAAATTTAAGTAAAAGGATAAAATGAAAGATAAAGGAGAATGTCACTTTTTTATCCTTTTACTTTAAGCATTTAATATTACCAATAATTAGTAGATTACTAGCCTCTTTCTATTTGCAAAATAACAAAAAAACTTAAGTTTTCGGCTCTTGCTCCTTTGCTCTCCAAACCCCGCCCTATGTTTGCAAAATGACACTTTAAAACCCAAAATTGGATTTTTATTCGTGATTGTTCGCGGCTCGACGACATTTTCCATCGACTCACAATTTTATTGCTTTATTTTTTAAAATATCTTGACATTATTGTTGGAGGAAAATATCGTGATATTTTCGAGCAATAATATCGCCGACCCTCAATACGGTGATAATATCGTGATGTCGGCGATATTATCGGGATGTTGGTAACACTGGTTTGGCCTAGCCAACATGCATTTCATCCCAAACAAGGTGCGTTTCAGGTTCACAAAATCTCGTAAAAGGTTCGTTGGACCCGCAACAAACACATAAATGCCTAATGACAAGAAAATAATGACAAAAACAATGATGAATTTATATGTATCATTCTAATTTTCTTGATTATTTTATTCAAATTTGCAAGATAATATGTTATTAAAAATATATATATATATATATATTTGTCTTTTTTTGTATATCTTAAATACCGTATTTTCAAAATTTGGAGGGGTCGTGTTTACACGACATATCGGTTTCATAAACTTGTACCTATTTCCATGTATCATGCAACTTAGTCATGATGTAACCTCATTAATGTTCCTAGTGACTTATAAAGTGTAACATCCCTAGTTTTATTCCCCATGAATTACAATGTAATTGTATAAATGTGAATTAGGTTGGTGAGCCAATATGATTGGGGCAAAGAGCCCATTTTGATTGATATGGATGGGGGCCAAACTATGTATTATGTACATTGAAATGATTAATAAAACTAGTAATAGCTGGGTGTGATACTAGAGGGATGAAAACGATTGGGGGGGCTATGATTCCACAAGAGAGAGGGGGGTCCAAAGGGGAAATATTCATGGATATTAATCCAACCCATATTCCTTAAATTATTATCATTGTATAAACCTTCTATTTTGTTGTTGAGTGTTCTGAAAGCCAATCATTAAACTCATGTAAGAGGGTGGATGTGAGGAGTCATATCCCATAGTTATTGGGAGCATGGGACTAAAGTACAATCAACTTTGGGAAGAGTGAAAGTCAAGCAAGGAAAGGAGAAAAAGGGAAATTTGTATGCAAAGAGGAAGACCATTTTTACATGCAATTTGAGGACAGCAAGAGAGGAGCTGAGTGTTGGGAAGAGCACCAATCATGTTGTGTTGGAAGGAAGCCATTATTGGGATGATTTTATGCTGGAAATATGGCTTGTGTGCTTGTAAAAACGAGTTGTAATCTTTTACTGTGTTTCATGTTTAGGAAATGGCTCAAGAGTCTTGTGAATATTGTTGTGAGCACTCCTAGAGTAGCTGAGAGTTCTTAGAAGTCCCCAACTGAGAGATTTATGGCCGACCAAGTTAACTGGACGCCCTGATAAATGAATGGTATAGCCCGATGGACTGAGAGTAGTGAAGGGGGTACATTCCTTGGGTTGTGCAAGTTGTGGGTGCTATCCCCAATTCCTAGGGATAACTAAGGAGATGATGTCTCGAGGCCCTTAGGTTGCAGACATGGAGTACTGAGAGACAGATGGTTGACATCGTCCACTTGCACAAATAGAGGCCAACCTCACCACCAGAGATATCAGATTCATCATGATGGTATCTGCCACATCAACTTGGTTCCAGGAGACATTGGGTCTTGCTCCATGAGGTACAAACCAGGTATTATGGTGAGTGCCATTTCAATATTTGAGGCATTTGAGTGTGTTGCATTTAAAGCTACTTTTGATTGTGTAACGTCTTCTTGGAAGTTATGCTCTTTGCCACTTTTCACCTTGGTGGTTGACATTGCGCCCTAGTAAGCGGTCACCCTTAGGGATGGGTTTGCTACTGGGAGGTCCCCTTAACAAGTCATCGTGCCATTCCCAATCATACTTACCACTTTCCACACTTCATCCCCTCACCTCCTTATCTTTTGGGATTTTCGGGTGTGCTGACCCAAGAGGGGATTGTCCCTCATTTCATGGGAAGAAGGGGCTAAAGTTCCAGAGGGAATGTAGATGGAAAAAGATAAAATCCAAATCATAACCTTCCAGATGCTCGCCCAAAGAGGTATTGAGAACAACAAAATGTTTCTCCTAAAAATTCAAAGACCTGCAAAAACAAACACATATATATAAATGTCCCACTTGTTGAGGGATCTACACAAGTGCGTTACAAGCTAGACTTTACCCCCATGGAACTTTGTGTACCTCTTCCTTCAAGTGACCCTGTGATGTTCCCCACCAAGCTATATGTTACCCCATAGGGAGTACCTAGTTGTTTTGGACCTTAATTAATTAATGACAATAAATGAGTTTGGAAAAAAGATGCATTAAAAATGAAGGTGCAACACACCCTCTACAAAGGCACCCATAAATGAGGCACTATGATCCCTTATATGTCATGAATCCCATGCCAAAAATTATTTCCCCCATCCACTTCATCTTCTCCGCATGGATTAGAGGGGGGTCCACTTGGGAAACACTCCTTGAATTAGGGAATGATTCACCTAATAGGTCACTTTGGCATCCCTCCCATATCTAAACTTGGCAAGTTGCATAGGATCTTTGAGTACTTGTTTAATTTGATGAGGTGGTTTTTGATGCACATGCTTAGGTGACTCTTTTATTGATTCGATTTACTTATCATGACGCATTTGAATTGAGATCCTTGGAGGGTGTATTCATTGTCTTTGCAGGACCTTGCTTGGTGGATAGTTTTGGAGGAACGAGCCTAGCTTGAGCTTCCTTGGGGCATGAAGCCCACAGGTTGGATACCATGGCCCACACATTGGATGATGATGGTAGCATTTGGAGGCTTGAGAGACACCTTGGATGACCTATCCTAGCCCTTCATCACCCCAACGACTTGCCTTTTGAGGCTAGAGCACTACATCTTGGGGCTTGACATTTGGTTTGGGCGGGTTTGGGTTGTGGTGGTGTTGGCTTGACACTTGACAAATTTTGGATGGAGAGAAGCCTTGGCTTGACTCTTGGCACCTTTTGGATAGAGAGAAGCCTTGACTTGATGGAAGATACCCCAATGCAGAAGGAAGAAACCTTTAGAGGCCCAACGTTACATCTCCAAGCTCAAACAACTTGCTCAAAGTGCCAAACATTGCCCTAGAAGGGGTGACGTCATGCCTTTTAAGGGATTTTCTTATGTGCAAAATCAAATTTAAAGTTGTAAAAGGGAAAAACAAAGGGAAATGTCTCCCTTGTTTTGTGGTTTACCCTTGTTAAGTGGAACAACACTTTTTAGGAGATTTGTATAAATAAAGATAATTTATATTTCATTTTCATCATAGCTCTCTCATTCTGAGAAGACTACTTGGGTGAAATTTGTGCCCCTCCTGGGGAAATTTACCTATCTCTCTCTTCTACTTGCTTTTGTGATGGTTTGTCTTTGCTATTGGATGGAGAAGTGATGCACTATCTCTCTTGGAGGATAATTCTTTCATTGTGATGGAATTTTCTTGGTTAAAGAGGAGTTTATCTTGTTAATGCTTGGACTAGGTAAAGAATATTTGCTTTGTTATTGCTTATTTCTTGGTTGCAAGGTTAATTTGCTAATCTCTTGGGGAGTATAAGGGCACACAACCCCACTAAGTCCATCATAATTTTATTGAATAATCTATTGTACAAAGGATTACTAGGATAAGTAAAAGGGCTTACACCCTCCTAGTTTCTCTTTGCTAGTTTTGCTTGCCTTAGGAAGTAAAAAGGCTTACACCCCTAAGGAAGTAGCATAAATAGCTCATTCATTAAAAGACTACATAAATCATTGCATTGGTATATGTGATTTAGAGAGATATTGATCTTGTTCAAGTTGGAATCTTTTTTGTATGCTTTAAGCTTGCTAAATCCTCTAGGGCATCTTGACTAGCCCATTATACTTTGAGCTATAACTAAATAAAATCTACAACCATTAGGGATGCGACAAATCACTCTATATCTTTAAATTTTACTTGCATTTCAACCGTGGAAATTTGCTTGTAAGCCATTACTATCATTCTACTGCTTATTGGTGAACTTTTTGTCGGATTACTTGCTTATTTTCGTTGTTGAAACTTGTTGCTGTAGAAAACTATTGCTACAACCATTTGGATGTTACAAACATAGTATGAAAACGTCATACAACAACCCTCGAATACCACTAAAGTTTGTGCTAAAGTATTGGGAAATAATCTATTTGTTTTATGCTTCATCTCTCAATAAATCTTTGATGCTTTGAGTGGTTAAATCTGCAGTAATTAGCTTTATGCCTTGTTGATATATGCTCTTGTTTATTGTTGTAGTTTGGGAAAACAAGCTTAACTTTCTTGTCCACTTAATATTTGAGCTTGTATACTTGTCTCTTCTCGTGTCTCGGGAAGGTACAACTATCTTCTACAAGTACTCAAGCACCTTGCAATCACTAACCATTTATGAGACTTGTTTCCAATCCATTCTCCACTTAGTAGTTTGAACTATATGGGTATCACTTCCATAACACCAATTTCCATCTCTTTTCCCTTGGGGTCACCCGAGATTCCCCCCCATGTGTAGGACTTCTCCTTCACTAAAGTGAGGGGAGAGTTTATCTAAGGTGACAGTGGGTAGACTCTCCTATAGTTATCACCATCTTGTGGATTGGGTCGGGCTTTTCCCAACCTACAGTTTGTGCGATAACATTTTGGTGTCATTGTTGGGGAGGATTTTGAATCCTCTTTCGTTCCCTAATGACACTTTGGAAATCTTTGATCCCAAATCCTTTCCTATAAGCTTGCATGGTGACTCCATTTGAGGGAAGTTCCCTTTTCTATTTTTGATGAGTTTTTCATAAAATTCATCTGGCGACTCCATTTAGGTATTACCTTAAGTAATGGAACCATGGCATCACGAGACTTACCATGGGCATTCCATAAGGTGTACCCTTCTATTGATATCTTGGATATCCAAATCATTGCTCTACGGAGTGGAGGGAAAGTTTCCCTGAATTTAATGGTGATCCAACTTTAACAGTTACCCATGTCGTGAATTACATGAAGTATGCTTCGAGCTTAAATGTGCTACATGAAGATGTGCCGATGAAAATTTTTGTTTCTTCTCTGGAATCAAGTCCAAGGAGTTGGATTGTACACTCATGTGATCCAAAACGTATCCCATCTTCTAGAAATATCATTGAAGAATTTCTCAGGCATTGTCGACCAACTACTTAGAATTTGCAAGATACTTTCCAAGAGCTCAAAGATGCTCTTTATAGAGAAGGTTTTCCGGTGGATGACGAGACAATAAACGAGGAATGGAAAACTAAAGAAGAGTATCATCCACCCTTTGCAGAAGAAGTGCTAGAAGAACAGATCCATGAAAAAAATTGTCAAGAAGATCTCAATGATGAAGACTCGAATGAGATATCAATGTCCATTATCTCGCTTGATGAAGGTGAAGTTGTCCTGCCTCAGCTTCCTCCTGTTGTCACACACCCACTACCATAATAAAAAAAATTGTTGCTTCCTGCAGAGTCAGAGCCCCCGAAATATCTACGGAGGCCTAGCGTAAACTAGTTCTCTCTCTCTCTCTCTACTCCCATGTGATCGTGGATCATGATCACAGGTCAAATAACCATGGTGCCTCTCAATAATTTGTGACTTGGTGCTACAAAGATGTCGAATTGTTCGACTCTCCAACCGCCGAACCCCGACAAGGCTAGCGACTGGCCAACAGGGACAAATCCCAACAGGGTTAGCGAATGGCCAATAGGAACGGGCCCTGTCGCGCGATTGAGTGGAGTACAGGTGGCAATAGGGAAGCACGACACGGTGGGCGACGTGACAGGAGACGGGTCCCACTTCACACGCCACACCATTCCAGACCCCCCTCCCCCCCATTAAAGGCAGAATGGCAAGGGGGGTCCGAAATTCGACTGAGCACCATTGATCAAGGCGAATTAATCCCGATCGTTCAAGAGTTGCGCATTCGATTCCAGACCCTCCCCCCCCTAAAGGCAGAATGGCAGGGGGGCTCCGGAATGAAGCCTCAGTCATCGATCTGGGCGGGTGGACTCTGGTCGTCCAGATCTACTCGCTACTTACTCTAATGCGCATTCGTGCCCCAGCTTAAAACCGACATCTCTTCCTCACATCTGACGGTCATATAGACCCTGAGATCCTCCGAAAGAGTCTCGTCCATTCATCGGGACTTATCATCACGAGAGTCCGAACTCTCGACCACGGGGCTCCCGAATTCTTGATCCCTGGTTTCCCGATGTGGTTAATCTCTTGACATGTAGCCTCCTTAAATCGGACGGTCCACGACTGCTTCAGGGTTTCCACCATGGAAAGTCCCGATCTCTCGTCACCAGGACTTCCGAATTCGCGATTTTCATTTTCCCGAAACGGGTAATCTCTCGACACGTAGCCTCCTTAAATCAGACGGTCCACGACTGCTTCAGGGTTTCCACCATGGAAAGTCCTGATCTCTCGTCACCAGGACTTTCGAATTCACGATTTCCCGAAACGGGTAATCTCGCGACATGTGGCCTCCTTAAATCGGAGGGTCCACGATTGCTTCAAGGTTTCCACTATGAAAAGTCCCAATCTCTCATCACCAGGACTTTCAAATTCGCGATTCTCGTTTTCCCGAAACGGGTAATCTCGCGACACGTAGCCTCCTTAAATTGGACGGTCCAGATCTACTTCGGGGTTTTCGCCCCTATTCACTGGGGGTTTGACCCTCGGGTATCTCCTGACAGATCCAACAGTTGTCGAGTTTTCCAGCCGAGATCTGACGGCTCAGACATGTTCCTAACTTGTGCATTCTCCCACGACTCCCTGGACGTGGAAAAATCAACGGTCCAGATGTTCTCCTGGACCTTGGGGATCTACGATCCCGATCTCTTTGCTACCCACGAAGACACAGAAAGACAAAGTGGTAAGGCCTTAACATCCTACTTTCTCCTACCAATCTAACGGTCATGGGTGACCACAGGTTTCCCAACGGGATCTTGTCCGTCGATCAACACCTATTCAGGGTTAAGGCGCTTAACACTCCAATTTCTCCTTCCGATCTGACGGTCGTGAGTCACTACCAATCTCTCAATGGAATTTCGTCCATCGATTCGATACTTATCAGGGATTTCTTAAGGCCTTGTGCCTTCATGTCCTTTCTCCAGGTTCTTGATGGGTGTTTGAGAAGGGTATCTCTATGGGGAAGTTTACCCAGGGTACTATCTGAGGCAGATAAGGGTATCGCTCTCCCGAGAACCAGACGTGAAGTCTGAATTAGATCAGTACACATATAAATAACAACTTATGAAATAAGAAGCCATACATAGTCTTTCCATTATAAACATACAACTACCAGTGCTGATCAAAATATCATATAGACATTCTTATAATGAAGTCATTCACCATTTCACAGCTTATGATCATAGATGTCAGCATACATATATTTCAAGATGTCAAAGGCAAAACACTTA
>ML778484.1:720876-742274 GCA_009831015.1 Picea engelmannii | reverse complement strand
GTAAGTACATCATCCTTCTTCTCTTGTCCATTCAATACTTTAGAACTAGGGAAAGAGTAGTATTCTGTCTCAGTTTGTTCCAGATCCAGGTGGATCTGCGGAGATTGGTCTGTGTCCGCACTCACGAATTTATCCTAGAACAACAGTTGAAAAAAAAAAAAAACAGGATAGTAAACGGTACCAACAGAGGTATAGTATGTTAAAATGAGAAAGAACACGCACACTTAGGAATACAAACACGACGAGGACAAGACCAATGGTCTGTTCAAAACAGAAACGAGTGAGAAAGGTATAGACGAAAAAATAAGTACTAGATGATGAAGGCAAGTGGACTTGAATGCCGAAAATGACCAACGGGATGCCACATTAATTGTGCCAACTAGTGACAACAAAGGAGAGTAATGAAAAGTATGAAGGAACCGAAGGTTCATTGAATCCGTAATAAAGGTAGTGTCTTCAACAAGGTTCATATGATTCCCATACAAAGTAGGGACGTGGGAGAAAAAATCTTATTGCGAAAGTAGAAGAGACAAAGAGAAATAGAACATTTGAACCATAGAGAAAAGTTCACAGAGGTTGCAGAAGCTACTGATCTTGGAGAAATACTATATTTTCCACCACGACACCACCAAAACAAGACGAATCGATCCAAATCGTTAAAAAATCCAGAATTAGGACCAGGGTATAGGTACAATTGTAGGAAAGAAAACAACAACTGCCATAGGTCGTCAATGTCAACGAAATGCCATCACCATATACAACACTAATGAACCCCGCACCCGTGGTATAAGAAACCCAATAGCCAAAACCTGAGGGCATGAAAGTGGATATGCCGATAGAGGAACAGGGTCAACAGAACGAGGGCATAGACAACCAAGTGCAGCCAAAGAACCCCAAAGAAATCCAGAGAGTCAATGGAACAACTACAAACTGGGAAAAAATGGTCGAGCCAGATGTGTCATACCATCCATAGGAGGGAGAAATGGAAGATGTCAAGGATGGCCATAACAATATGACGAAGAATGACCAATGGAGGCTGGAACCTCGAGTCAAATGCCACCGAAAAATGACAAGCAACAGGTACCTAGGTCACCATGCAAGCAACCCATCACAACCATTGTTTTTCCACGAATACGAGAAGGGGTACAGGTGAAATCAGACTTGCTAGGTTATTTCGAGAAGCTCAAATACTCGGACCATGATATAACAGACACATACAAGTTCCTGTATTTCACGAAGAAAGGCTACCTACATACATTAGGCTTAGATCCATTTGGGGAACCGGTTCATCAACCACTCTAGTGGGTAGCAGGGTTGGAAAAAACAAGCATTTTAGGTCTAGACATTTTAGGCTAGCAGTTGCGTCAAATAGTTGATGGAATTAACACATGGTAGAGACATATGGCTGAAAAAACGTGTCTCAATAGACATAGATCTCATCGCGCACATTACAAGGCTTCCATCACGGGGCATGGATCCCGCACAATTTATTGATGACAAAACAAAGGAGAAATTACTTAAGGAGGAGATGAAAAATAAATACAACACTGAAAGGGGGATGCACAAAATCATCATCAAACAGATCAATGATGACGTGACAAAAATGGGTACAAAAATCATGGCCTGCAAGATGCTAAGAAAATGCCACAAGGAGGAAGTCTCGGTTGGGATTGTCGCTGTTGTAGCACAGTGTGCCGAGGGCACCACAGTCAGTTGGGCCCCTTATCTTTTGAATCTATTTCTGGATGACTGCAAGGATACACAGGATCTGGGAACATAATTTCATTATTCATGGCTACTCATGCTGATAACCATCATGGGATGGAAGGAACCAGAATATACATTTTTCTCCAGCAGACCTAAACCCAATCATGGAGAGAAATACTTATCACTTGGTGCCATGTCAGACGCCAATCACATGAATATGAACGCAATGGTATTCGAAAGATACCTTCACTACCTACATGATATCATCTCCAATCTTTGGATAATAACACCACATGCTATTGCATACTATAGAGACATAGCTAACTTCAAGGCTACTCGACATGCGATGGGGATTTAGGCGCAGAAGGACCCCATTAAGAAGTGGCTACAACTGTACTATTGCATCACAGAGGGGGATATAGAAATGAATATCAAGGATTGGGAAGATGACTGGAGGATTCCATTCCTCACTCAAGATGTACCTGCAAGGACAGAGGAAGAGGAGGCAAGGCAAAAATATACAAATGCCGAGGAGGTAGGGCAGAGAAAGACACAACCTCAGGAAGTCCCATTGTCAAAGAAACCAAGGACGAGCCAGACCAAAACAAAGCAGCCAAAATAACAGACATCAAAGACATGAACCTAGAAGGGGAAGAAGAATAATACACATCCACCCCAAGTACAACATAAACAGGTCGATGAAACGCAGGGGACTACACCAAGTCCTAATCTTCAAGAGCTAGGCCTGTCTAAGAGACCAACTACTTAGATGGGGGGTGTGTGCAAGAATATGAAGGTGCATAGAACACCTCTAGAGTAAATGATTACCGAGGATGATGTAGACATGATAGCCCAAATGGTTTAGGATCGTACATCTGAGGATTTTGAGAATGTTGTGCACCATAGGGACAAAATTCAAGAGGAGTTGGCATACATACGACAATTCCTGCAGCATATCGGGGAAGCATAAGCAGTGGGCAATGACAGAGAAACATGGCCGTTAGCATCACAGACATGAGAAGAACCTGAAGCAAGTGAGTGGGATACAGTCCACACAATACCGCAACTGAGTGCAACATTCCACATTACATCAAGCATGCTGCGCATGGACGAGATCATGGGGTAGACACCCCTAAAAGAATTAGCTCAACTTCAATTGGTATTTCCACAGATACCATCCAAGGCTTTGCATAAATTACAAACAAAGCCAAATTACAATAGGTAAATTATAAATGGGACGTGCTGGAATTGATATATGAGCAGGACAAGATCGAGACCCAAGAGGAGAGGGAACGCGTGAATGGATTGGAACAAAAAGTGGTCGAAACTTATGAGAATATTCCAAATACCGTGCAAAGGGTCGAACTCACAACAACCGAGAAGATTGATCAGATTGTGTAGGCACTCGATCAATATCAGTAGGAGATCAAGAATATCTGTGAGCAACTCACACCTACCACTCCACCAGAGGTAAGGGAGCAAAGGAGGTAGGAGGCAACAAAGAAGCTACAAGAGATAGAGAGACAAGTCAGCACAAAAACTGATTTGTTTGACCAAGTAGCACAACTCTGGATAAAGCTGGAAGAGGATCAACAGGTCTAGCAGTGGGACAAGAAATAATAAATGATAAGCCCATCTATCCAATACCTCAAGCAGAGGCAGATGACAATGTCCATCACAGAGTACATCAAAGGGGCATAGGATATGATGAAACTATAGGCATAACTCACCACGCCGCAGACGCAGAAAATTGAGTGCCAGGCTCAAATGGAACTGCTTCAAGAGCGAGTAGCAGAAGTCATTGCATGGGCAGAGGAAGCCAAGAAATATATGGCACAGACCCAGGCAGAGTGTGTAGGGTTGATCAGTGACAAGATTGTAGTGCATACAGTATACACACTCAAGGAGAAGACCGCGTAGGCTCAAATGCAAGCAACGAAGCTCATGGAAAAGTTCCAAGTGATCACCAGGGAGACCGATGAGGCACACAATGGTTAGGTGGCTCAAGATGAGCCACATGTCAGTGTTGGGGGCTTGTTGGAAGTAGGACAAAGCAGAAAGAAAGGCTATTTTGGGAAAGAAATCATGCACGAGGGAAGTGGCAACTGGAAGGAAGAGCAACACACGTGCATGCATGGAAGACCTAACGACGCTAGGGTTAGGGTTTTTGCAATAAATTATAATAGCCGCTGAGCCGTAAAATGTATAAATGTAGATACCTAGGTCTCATATAAAGAAGAGAAGAGGTTGATGAGATGTAATATTTTGATATACGACCTAATTTTGTAAGCTGTTGAGTTGGAGAGGAATAAGGAGGGTAGATCTTGAGGGTTAGATCGCAGGCTGAGGAGCCTGGTGCGATCTAGTTCGCCTCAGAATAGATCTCGACCCGACTGAGAAAAGTTATAAAGCACACAATTTGGAACGACTATAATAAAAGAGCGAAGAGCCAGATCTTTATGGACGTAGCCCAAGGGGGGGTGAACCACGGTAAAACCTATGTTATGTGGTGGAATGTATGTGTTTCTTTACTGTCTTCAATATTTGTTTCTTTACTAAACAAATGAGTTGATTATATTGCATGCATGATCGTGAGTGATAGTTTATTGAATTAATAAGTTAAGTAGAACCCTCAACGCACATTTCCTAGATCCCCACTCAATCCAGGGCTGAAAACACATGATTATTGTAGCCACCCATTAAGACTATCTTGGTAGAGACTGCATAGTGTACTTTGTGTGATGCATTGCCTTCTAGTTTACCAGGAGGGATGATAGTTTTAGAGGTTTTGTTGGAACCCCAAACATACATGAACCTTGGGTCACTCAATATAAAGATATAAACTCAGAGAAGAATAAATAGCCAACATAGTGGATATGGTTCTATAGTCTATCATGTCGAATCTCTTAAGTATTTTCACATCATACTTTTCTTGACTAAGGAAAATATCTTCTAGGCTCTGCCATACTTCAAGACCTAAGAAATAGTGCATTGGTTCTAGGTTCTCATTTCAAATTCAGCGGTAAGATTCTTCTTACAATATGTGATGTGATTTTCTTCATCTGTCAAGAATAAGTCATCCACATATAGCAACAATATAATTGGTCCATCATTCTTAATATTTAAGTAAAGGTTGGGATCAAATTTACTCTTGGTAAATCCCAAGCTCATCAAAAAAATATCAACCATACTAAGCTCTTGGAACTTGCTTCAACTCGTAGACATGAGTCTTCATGTCCTGTACTTCGAAACCAATTTTTCACATCACATTTTACCAACCTGGTACACTTGCTTAACTGCAACTCAATATGCATAATCATTTGTTTGTTCTATGTGCTTTATGCAAATAACTATTTGTCTCACTGCTTGAGAGTATGTCCTCTACTTTTTTTGCAATTGTTCCTTCTGGAACCAAGACTCTGCACCTGCAACTGCTATTTGTGAAGCTAAGAATGAATGCTCTATTCTCACTATAGCTACTGAACTCTAAGATTAGCTCCTCTATTCTATCATGGAAAAAAATTCATCTGAAACTAAGAGTGGTTGATACTAAAGGTTGATTTTCTTCTTTCATGGAGGTAACTCATTCTCAAATACATGGACTTCTCCCTCTAAATCTCATACTATATCAGGATCATGGTTGATCTGGATTTCTTCACAAACATTAAAACTATTTCTTCGATTATTGGAGAAAGTGTCTCATCATAGACTTCTCCCTCTTGCTGGGAGAATCCTCTGGACACAAAATATCTCTATACTGTTATCCTCAACATGTTTGATCTGTTAGATCAATATTGGAAGTCACCACTGAATTCCTTTCTGGTGTTAAGGAAAAATCCATATCCCATTCCTTCTGACTAACTTCCTCCTCTATCATTGAAACAATCAAATATTCTCAAGAGATTTCATGTCTCCTAAAAGTATCTGAATCTACGATATTTCCTTCTCAACTTATGGCATCTGTCTGTCATTCTTGGAAGACATCTCTTTCTCCCATCTGAATATGAGGAGGAACACTTTCTGAATGAAAGTTTATAAGCCACTGAATCTCACTGAGATCATGCTTACTCTGAGTCTCCATGCTCCATCTGAAGATTTAATCCCTCTGAGTCTATATAATCTTTGGATCCATATTCTCCCTCTGATATGTCTTGTCAATGCTATATGTCTTTGCATCCTACAAAGTGTCACAGGCCCATGTTGGTCTCTTTCTAATTAGTGCATTGATTCTGGGTAGGCCCTTATGGCTCTACTAAGTCTTCCTGATGATCTAAAGAGTGATCAAATACACTAGAGGCATTTGTTCTGTCATTTTTGGAGCCTTCTTCTCCTCATGATCTGTCTCCATATGAGATGTTTTGTATCTAGCAAAAGCAAATTCTTCTTCTTCTTCTTCTTCGATACATGGATGTATACGATTATGTATACATCTTGGATAGTTTTCTTCATGTTTCATTTAATATGTTGCCTCCTATAACCATCACTATAGCTCCCTTTAGGGTTATCACCTATGACCTACCTAGAACAAGAACAACAAGGGAGAAACAATAGACAATAATCATTCTCTTTATAATAATAATAAACACAATAGCGAGAACAATCATCATATTATCTTTTTCAGAGCTACCACTTATGACCTTCCTGGAACAAGGGTCAAAATTAAGAAATATAATAATAAGAAATGAGATCAACACTCTTTTAGTGTTGTGATCAATCATTCCTCCATGGTACTTGGAAAAAAAAACTAGAAGTTTCTCCTGGAAGAGATGTCAGTTATATCTAGTAAATAATTACAATAAGAATTTATCTCAATATTTCTCACATGCTACCAAGTATTCAATAATAAAACTTTTCAAAGATTGTTATCACAATTATAATGTTTGGAAATTATCAAAATTCATATGTGCAAATTTGAATCTTATCAATTTAATCAATCAAACCTGAAACCTGGAGTCTTGTCCTCAAGCATGAGTGTTTTTGATTTTCTTTTGAGTCGCCTTCAATCAAGATGACAAGTATTTTCTTCAACCTGTCCTCTTTACTAAGACAATATGCTGTCTTGACAAAAATCTAAGTTAGAGAATAAACTCTATAATCTCAACTTTAATCAATCTAATACCTTGTCTTTAATTTTGACCAATGGTCAGTATGATGGTCATAACTTCAACAGATCAACATACAACCTAGATGTTCATAATATCAAAATAATTTCATAAAAAATAGATGCATATCAAAATAATCAAACATGGGGTGCATTATTCCTCTGAATGTGTTGGATACAAGATCCTTCTAGATCTACGATTGTTGTTTGGAAAAAATATCCCTTCTCCTGCAAATACCCTTAGGATAATGATATAGTTTAAATATATGTAAGTACATACCTTTGACAATATCAACAGGTAGAGGCACCATCCAACAGTAGCGACAAGAAATACCGGACCTTTAAAACTTAAAAGGTGCTCAAACTTGTAATCTAAAGGTAGTGGGTGACTTGCTAGGGTAAGGCATACTAGGAAACTAAAAAAAAATCAGTCCGATCACTTTACTACAATTAGTGTTGGCACTGCAACTGGAATGTAACTAACATGAAGGAACTAATACTACAACTTCAATTGCAACTGCAACTGCAATTGCAAATGCAATTGCAATTGCAACTACAACTGGTACTGCAACTGTAACTGCAACTGCAACTGGTACTGCAACTGCAACTGGTACTACAACTGCAATTGCAACCTAGGGTTGATGAGGAAACCCTAATTCATCAAACTTCAAATTTTGGAATTCTGATCCAGGGACTAGATGAAACCTCCTAGGGTGAGCTCCTAGATGGTCTTGGTTTCACCAACTTCTTCCAACAAATGTAAAAACTTCACTCTTAGTGTTTATGCATAAACCCTAATTCCGCAACCACTGCAACATTGAAAATTGAATCTGGGAGAGGGTGCACTGAGGCTTTCTACTTCTTTATAAACTGTGAATTGGTCTCTTTCAGGCCTGCTTTGATACCATGTTGATGTTTTACTTATACAACTAGCAGTTATGATTATCCTTTATTATTATAATCATTTAGCACATTAGATGCATAAATAAGATCACTGAAAGAGAGGCAGTCACATAAACAATAGAGACACACAGATTATCTTGTAAAACCCTCATGGGGAAGAAAAATCAGCAAAAGATTCCTCAATATAAATAGACAAAAAACAAAGCAGAAGATCCTCCTCTACTCCTTCACTAAGGAGTAGCACACTACTTAACCAAGAGATACAAAGAGATAAACCAAAACCCTCCTTGACGTCACCCCCAGTTGCAACAACTACTCCTCCAAGACTTGTACACTTTTTCCTCTTGTTGTAGAGCACATGAGCGTGTGTAAATGAGGTTCTAGCCTACTTTATAAATAATAGTCTTTCCTCCCTTAAATAGGTCTGGTCCGACCTGTCACTTTACCTTTTTAATTTACATTTAATTGTCAAGGCACACAGGGCCTCCTTTTACAAAGGAATAATAGGGCCTAATTAATAAATATAATATAATAGTATTATTCAACACTCCCTCTTAGGTATAATATTATTCAAAGTTACAATATTTCAACAAATTTTCCATGAGAACATCCTCAAACATTTCTAGCTCCTCTAGTCATGCATCCTGATATGATCTAATGCATGATACCTTGGACAAAGGTTATCAAAGGGGTAGTCTATAATTCCCTAAGGTCGCCTCTAATATGGTATCTTTTCCTAGAATCAATATAAAACAAAGATTCTAGTCCCTTTAGTGCCGCCCCAACAATGGTTCCAAAAATGAAGGTGTTTTTTATTACCCTCCTAAGGTTGGTGGCAAGTTCAAATCACTTAGTCACTTAATTATCAACCCAGGGTCATTTATTCTTGTGAGGCACTGTGTGAAATATACATAGGAAGAAGTGTTATATTGACTGATCACAAATGATATGTTATTCTATCAATTCTATTAAGAAGATAATTCATATAAATGAAATAAATCTACTCTAACTCAATCTATTTTAACTCAATTCTAAACTAATGTAAATGAATCAAATCTATTAAACTAAAAACCAAATCAGAATTGAAACATTAGCATAAAATAAGTTCGTATTACTCTCACATCCAAGATTAGTTAATGACACTTATAATGCTGAAATCATTACAAATTCCATCCTATGCCATCAACATTCTAGCTATGTTCTACTAAACTTGTGTGTAAGAACAAGTCTAATTCTTAAACAAGCTAACTCTATAATAAATACAATCTACATTAAATAGAATGATAGCTCACAAAAACAAATTATGAAATGAAACTACAAATCATTCTACTATAAAAAGTAAAGAAACTAAATATGAACATGAGAACAATTCTTTACCTAGAGTGCCCCCCCCTTAAGAATAGGCCCATGCATTAGATAAAAATCACCATAGTATGTTAAACAAGGACCATGCATAGGAACTATCTTCGATGCATATGTACTAAAATAAAAGAGAGTATATTACAAACAATATAATAATAGATAATAAGTTCTTCCCCCCTTAGACGAGGGTATATCTAGTTATATAAGTAAGCAAGGTACCAACTCGTTTAAAAAAGAGAATGACAAGATCCCTCAAATCAGGGTATACAATTTTCATTGCAAAAAACATTGGAGCGTTGTGATCCATGGTTGGATGCAAGCCTTTAACATGGACACAACAAAAGTAAATGCATTCGTTGTTGATCCAATAAATTGGTATGCATGGATGCTTGGTTCTTCATCACAAAACAAAATGGTTACAACCATTGTAGTGGTGACATATTTTGAATGCATAGAATCCCTTAGTCACAATCAATAATCAAATCCCAATCACATGAAATTCTCTATACAACAAGTGGAGGATACTCCGTCTCAACCATAAATACTAGTATCTCTTGTTCCTCGTGCACAATCCATCGTGACAACCTAAATAATACGATGGATATGTGCTTATAGTTTATGCCAACATTCATTATTAAAAATCACACATGCATATCTACACCCTAGTTCATCCTTAACAACACAATAAGTCCTACAAATCTTTCTAAATTAATCGTACAAAGACTAAAAAAGTTAAATAATTTCATTCTAGTTACCTTTGGAATATAGATGTGGTAATGGAAATGTGATAATACTAATGGAAAAACGTAGGATGTATTCATACATCAAAAAGGAACATTTAGATGGAAAAAAGATGTCAAAAATTTGTCTCATCAATATACTACCCCGACGAAGCTCCTAATTTTAGTGACATTAATAGGAATTGGCCACTTTAGGATGACATCCATATTAATGGGATCTATCTTTATTTCCCCTCCACCAATCACACACCCCAAATACAACAATGACTACTGAGCAAATTCACATTTCGTAAGATTAGCCAACAATTGATGCTTTTTCAAAGCCTCTAACACTTGAATGAGATGTGATATATGCTCTTCCTAGGTAGAGATATAAACCAATTTATCATCTAAGTGCACTACCACAAATGAATCTATAAAGGGCTGCAATACATCATTCATCAAACCTAGAAATGTAGATGGTGCATTACATAAAACAAAAGGTATTACCAACCATTCATATAAACCATGCCTTGTCTTGAAGGCATTCTTCCATGTGTCTTCTTCTTTAAACCATAGTTTCTGGTATCCCAATTTGAGATCCAACTTGGTGAAGTACTTGGCATTCTGCAACTGACCTAATAAATAATCAATCCTAAGCAAAGGATGTGGATTCTTGAGGGTGATCTTATTTAAATCTATATAGTCAATACACATTCACCAAGTCCCATCCTTCTTGGGTACTACGATGATAGGTGTTCCACAAGGTGAGGTTCTTGGTTGAAGTACTCTCCACGTCAACCACTATTTCTTCACTTCATCTACTTCCAGGATGAACTATTTGTACAACCCAATATTTGGCAATGAGGAGTCAAACAACAACTGTATCTCATGCTCCACTTCCTTTTTAGGTGGTAACTATTTAGGCTCTTGAAACACTTCTCTATATTCCTACAACAACTACTCCAACTAATGTTTCTTCTCCTTAGTATATCCCTCTAGAGATGCCTTTACTTTTACCAATTCATCATCTAGATAATTCTCCCTTAAGAAGATAAATATGAAATTCTTACTAGAACCGATCAATTCTTGGCTTGGCTAGCACTTACCAAAGAGATATTGGATTTACCTTTTTGTGCATTGATGATGACTGGATTCCCACCCTTGATAAGGTGGTATTGGTTTTCTTTCCTCATGAATATTGCATCCCTTATATACATCTAGGGGCTTCCAAACACTACACTACACACATAAAGTGGCACTACATCTACCTCCACTTCATCATTATAGTCTACACTTACATGAAATTTGGTCTTACATTGTTTAGTGACCTTGAGATATGCATCCTTATTTATCCATCTCAATGGATATGGGTTAGGATGATCATGAAGTCCCAATCCAAGCTTGTTGACCATATCTCTACAACCTTTTTAAAGAAAGTATGTACCTCCCACCAGAGCTCATTCTTGATCTCCATCATTTCTCCCATCCTCCATGAAGGAGAATAACAAAAGGAGAATAACAATTGTAGAATTTATTCAATAATATTTACAAACATTAGGAAAATATTGGCAAAGAGATTTAACACATTCACAATAATTTAATATTCGACAACAACAAAATTTTAATCATTCCAAATTAAAGTTAATTTTTCAAGTAGTGTTAATAAGAGGTGGACATCTATTTTGGATATTTTTTTCTTTACAAATATATTCTTTCCACTACTTTGAGACTTTATTCATATTTGGAAGAACCATACAACTACTCCTCCATAAGAAAAATGATGCATATTTTTCTTCATTAGGAAGATTTAAAGGATTTTTTTTAAATTAATATGTGTAGGAAAATTCCACCTAAATAAGTTTTAGATACATTTTACAACAAACGATGAATAGGTTTCCATGATTCATTGACTTGCACATATATTTTTAAATACCCACACAATGAATTTGTATTTTTTTTTTTTTTTTAACTGAAACGGTTATGATTATATTGATAAAAGATCATCGGCCTTGCCTGAAAAAAGTACATAGAGAAAAAGATCCCAAGTATAGATTCTGATTTATCTTATCGGATTGCAAATTCACTTTCCTATGTTTCCAGTTATCCAAATAAACTACATTCCATGATTCCTTACATGAATAATTTCGAACAGATTAACGACCTAATAATTGACTAAAGGAGCTCTTGGTTATTTTTTCTTTCCGGATCGACTTCTGGTCATCATTGGTTGTATTTCTGGTGGTGTCTTTTTCCTCTTCTCAACTGTTGTCCATCCTTCTTTGGCAGGTATTATTGTTGTTGTTGATTCAATTCTCCCCTTATTTTTCTGGTCCGGGGGACTTGCTTTCTTTGGGGATATCAATGATGCTTCATCTTTTTTGTCTTTATCGGCCTCGTCTGCCCAGCTTGAAGGAGGTGGGGGGCTAAAGAGTTCCTTGCTTTCTATTCTTGTATCCGGAGTGTCTGAAGCCTTGATACTTTCTATTCTCGGGTCAAGAGGAGTTGAAGCTTTTTTCTTCGATTGAGGGACATTCTTGGAATGATTCAGAGGTGTCTCCTGAGTAGACGTGCCTTTGGAATCAAGGCTCTGAGGGTCTGATTCTTGAGAAGATTTTCGAATGTTTGTAATAATTAGTTGATGATCTTCATTGGAGCCTTCCCACCATGTTGATTTGTGATGTTGCTTTCCCGCTTTCCTATTCCCCTTTGTGCATTGAGCTGCTATGTGCCCTGTTTCGAAACAAGCCCTGCAACGCAATGAGATTCTTTCATAGTCTAGCTTTTGGGTCCAGGAGTAGTTTTTGCAACCCAAAATAATTTCTGCTGGAAACCCTTTGCTAAAATCCATTTCCACACAGATTCTGGCGTATGAAGTGGTGCTATGAATTCTTGTTTCTTTACTTGCAAAATAAAACTTTCCTAATGCAGATCCAATATCTCGTAGAGAAATTTCACCCCAGAAATGCAGGGGGAGATTCGGAAGTCTGACCCAAACTGGAGTAGAAGAAAGAACAACATTCATAGGATTGAAGCAAGGAGTCCAAACCATCATGCAAAAACCTGAGTTTCCCCAAAACCAAGGGCAAGAGGCTAGGATCAAATCCTGATCTGCTGCCAGATTCAACTCTGCAATGAAGAAACCCTTCGAGCAGGGGTGAATGAACAAATCTTCCTTGATGAGAGGCTTCCATTGGGCTAAGATCCAGCCATTGAGATCCACAAGCCGCGGCCAAAGTCCATTGAACCGGCAGATTAAAGCATTTTCCTGGAAGTAATCTTCCTTGTCTTCAGCTTCCTGACCCATGAGAAGAGAAATTGCTGGAGCTTATTTAACCGAGCACGAGGCAGAAGGGAAGGAGTGGACTGAAGTTTTTGATTTAGCAGCATCACTGTAGGAGGATGGAACACTACCTGGAGGGTCGGAGCCGAGGGGATCCGCGCATGTCTGAGCAGCTACAGAACTTAGTTGGGCAGCTCCGTTGCGACTTGGACCACTGTGGGAGAGATCCACCATTGAAGAGGGGCGTGCGATCTAAGAAGAAAGAGCAGCTACGGCCAAGAGGCCGAGCTGCAGAAAGGAGGCGGCTAGGGTTTAACCCTGGCCGCGGAATCGCTAAGAACCCGAGCGCCCATTTTTCCCTTAAAAAATCTTAGCTCAACCATTCGACAATGAATTTGTATTTTGGGTAAGAAGAAAAAATGTATAAAATTGAATAACCTTTCCAAATATATAATTTTTATTTATTAAAAAAATTCATATCTATATCAATTATGATTTTTTCTAATGTTGATAATTTTTTTGATATCATAAGGTATATGTATGTGTTGGTGTATCATTTTAGTACCTAAATGATGGAATCAATATAAAAATTAAGATATGTGTAAATGACAAGGAGTACTAGGGTGGGCTATTTTTTCCAAAATAAAAGAAGGATTGGGTTATATTTTAAAAAAATTATTAAAGTCAATGAACCCTAAAATTAGCATGTCAAGTGTTGGTGTAGCATTTGAAGGTCTTAACATAATGAAAATGAGTTTTAATTTCTTAGCTTGTAGAGATTAGTGTCTAGAAGTGTAGCATATAATGTTTTTTGAAATCATTGAGGAATAATTCTTTTATAGGGTAAACATTAATGAGATATTTTTTTCATTAATAAATTATGTCATGAAAATAATGGTGAAAAACAAAATAATGTTTATTGAAAAATATTATATATTTGTAACTGCATAAAGGTGTCTATTTCTACAATTTCATCATCTATGAATATGTGTAACATATTGTATCTCTTCATTAAAACAAGACTTTGAAAAAGAAAAAGAAAATGTTGATTTTTCTATGGCTTATGCATTCTATACCACCAACTTGGTTACTCTAAACCTAAGTCTAGAGTCGACACCTAGGATGAAAGATACTATATAACAACAGTGACACATGGGCGAGATAAATGCTATTAAAAAATATTTCTTTCTTATGAAATTCAAATCTACTATATGGGTTAAGTTCCTGCCTATATTTTGAATCTCATATCATAGAAATGCATGCATGTTCTAGTCCTACATAACTTGTGCACATTATTGTTTACATTAAAAAATTATATTATAGATCAGAAATGTGTGTGCATTTTAGTCCTACATAACATGTACACGTTATTGTTTAGTTTGAAAATTTATATTGAAGAGAAATGCATGCATGTTATTATTCACATTAAAAATTATATTGAAGTGAAATGAGTGCACGTTCTTAGTGATACTTGATTAATCTTGGCCTTGCATCCAATCTACAATCTACACCAAATGCACAATCTAAAACCATTACACACAAATATTTGATTGATCTTGGTCTAATTAATATAAGTAATTCATTATACAATTCAAATTTGTTATGTGTAGACATGGAGTTCTACAATTGAGCTTTGGATGGGTATATGGATATACTTACATAACTCAATTACAATCCAAATGGATAGCCTTACATTTATAATTGAAAATTGTTCTTCAAATTAAAGGCCTTGAACATGGTTAGGGAAGAAATCTAGGCCTTAATCTATGAATGAAGCTTCTAGGCATCTAGTGACAAGAATGACACCTCAAACCAATGACAACCACCACATAGGACCTATTGAGTCTCTATTTAGACTATAAGTGTGGTGCAGACCCCCTTGCCCTCGGGCTGAGATCAGTGTAGGATCTTTTCCAAACCACGCAAAGAGTTAATTAAACACTTTGTTTAAGCCACAAAATATTTCAGGATTTATGAGTTGGAGGTTCTCGATGCAATGCCTCAACTCTTGCAATTGCCGAAACACGAAATGTCAACGAAAGTTGACTCCTCCAACGCGATGAGAACACACAACCTGTTACCCACTAGTTTTGGCTTTCGGGACTTTGAGCGAACAACCAACAGTCGTTCCTCTTCCCTTATGATTCCCCAAACTCTGAAATTTCGCCTTTGGTGGGATTGATGGCTATGAGCCTCCCTTGATCCAACGGTCCCGATATTTTTTGGATTTTGTGAACCGAGAGTTTGAAACTCTCAACTCCAAAATCACTTGTCACGCCAATCCCCGAATTCCTAAAATAGCGAAATTCGTGCGCGAGATCAACGTCTCCTATTGATTCTCATCCAACGGCCACTACTCCTCCTGATATTTTGAACACTAAAAGATGCTCAGCCTTAACCTCCTCACAAATCTGCAATATCCAATGGTCCACAAAATTTCGACACTTCCCCATGAAGAAATTCCACCGTTCAATTCCACACCTGATAATCTCTTTCACAAATTGGGAATCAGAGTGACCAAGGGTTTTGGCCTGCACTCCAAACTTACGAATCCCGAAATTCATGAAATGATCTAACGGCTCAAACTGATCATGATCAATGGTTCACATTGATTCTTGATATCAGGGTGGTGGTTCATTCGACTCCTAACCACCTTGCAACTCCTCTGGATCCTATGGTCCTCGTGATTTCGCAATATCTCCATGGAGATTTATGACTATCTGATTTATTCCTCAATGACTCCTGTGTGATGATTTTGACCTTCCTCTCCCTTTGATCACTTCAAGGGTTAAATCCCTCCTGAGATTTCACTTGTAAACTCAAGCTTCCAAAAGGACCCCTGCACGCACTCCTTGTGGCAAACCTTCAAATAACCTCTAGTTATTTGCGTCTTCGACACTGTGCACTCCTTGCAACCGTAGTCTTTCAAATTTCCCCTTGGTTGATAAGTTCAAAGAATTCAACCAGCCTGCACACACTTTTCATGACTCTGTGCTTCCCCTGCACTTCTTCTGGTATGAGAACAACGATATCTCTCCTGATATTTCTGAGATAAAACTCAGACCCTCGTCAACACACACCTTGCAGACGTTCACTACACTCCTTGCAGGAATCCTCAGGGAGAGAAACAATTGAAACTCATTCTTCTTCTCTTTCTGACTTCATACATTCAACATGAAATCATACACACAACACAACATTGAAATAAATGCATAACACAGAAACAAATCAACTGTAAACCTACCATTCAACAAATGTAAACAATAAGCATCATAACACCATGAAAGTTGAGTCAAAGCTTCATATATTAAGTCAAGTGCTCCTGTACATGGGTTCTTCTCTACAGTTCTCTGCTATAGCTCTCTAGCTTATCAAAATCTAAATGATCATAAAAATTATAATGATACAAGGGTGAGGGTGTCTATATCTTTTTTCCCTCCTACACTCCTAAACTGTCTAATCTAACATTCATATCTACATACTTGCATTAAACAAACTTAAATGCCTATTACATTCGACAGATGAGAGCAATGCTCAAGATATGTTCACATCTCCTAGACATAAATGTAAGTACACTTCCTTTAGCTGTTACATTAATGCTTCAGATTTCAAAATTCAAAACGTTTTCATAAAAAAAACATGTCCTTTTTGCATTTGCACGTCCAACTGTTCCTTTGGCTATGTGCGTGCTTTGGCTATGTACATTGCTCCTACATCAAAGTGGGGATATAGGTGTGATTTGAAGTTAGATTAGTAGGTATGGGTGTATTATGGTATAAGTAGTAGGTATGTATAATGAAATAATCAACGAAAGAGAACATAATATAAAGAAGGATATGATCACTGGAAGGGTAGGGAACATATAATTCATTTTACAAATGAAAGAGCTCAATCAATGGAGTTGAGTTGAGGGATCATTTTCATCTTGGAGGAAATCCTTGGGTGACCCTCTTGTTATTTGCACAATAATCATAGATCATGTACTTATTTCACATCCATTGGATCCTCTACACTTGGTTGGAGTCCAAATCCTATTTTGTGGTATAATTAGAAGAAGTACTAGCATTGAAGTTTTCAAAGGATGCAACAAAGGGGGATTTATTCTAGTTAGTGTTGATGAGTCCACCTTAAATTTCACTATTATATATATTCTAAATACTATAGTAGATCCTCATTTCTTGGCTCATGGGATAATGATAATTATAAATAGAACTACTATCAATATACTATCAATATTTCCAAGGCCTTTAGATGATAACTATAGGGGGAATAACAACAACAACATGTTAACATAGCGCATATATATATATATATATATATATATATATTGTCCTCCAAGTGGGTATTTTGGCACCATTTGGATGTTTTTAGCACTAGGTATTATTCTTGAGGCATTGGACATGGTAGTGGGAGGAAACTTAGGCCTTAGTCCCTAAACGAGGTGTGTAGGCATCCAAGGACAATAATAATGCCTTAAATAACCACACATGATATATTAAGGCTATCCTTGGCATTCGAGTGGGGATATGGGTGCCATTTTGATTTTTTTAGCACTTGGTATGGGTGTCTAGGCCCTAGACATGGTTAGGGGAAGAAACCCATGCCTTATGCCCTAAAAAATGATTTTAGGAATATAGGGATAAGAAACAATCCTCCTCAAATCACCACACATGACCTTTAGATGGGTTCCTTAGTGTCCAAGTGGGGATATGGATTCCATTTGGATGTTTTCAGTAATGGGTATCAAGGCCCTAGACATGGTTGGGGGATGAAACCTAAGGTTTAAGCCATCAACAAGGCCTCTATCCACCTAAGAACAATAAAAATGCTTTAGGGTCCCTCGCATGGCCCATGATCCTTACTAGAAAATATTTGGACCTAAGTCCTAGTCTCCTACACCTAAACAAACCCATGTATGGTATACCATTTGGAAAATTTATTCCCATATACCACTCATAGGTAAACAATTCCCTCTATAGGGTCTTTGTGGTGGTTTAGGACCTTGAGCATGACCCATGAGATAAAAAACAATCCGTTGGGGCATAAGTACTTGATTTTTGTATTGAAAAATCTCATGAGGCCATGAAACCCATCCATTCTACACTAAATGTCAAAACTATGCATGTATCCCACTTATATGTCAATAACACATTACAATGCATTTAAGGTAGTTTGGGGCCATTCACATGAGCCATAAATGAAACTATTAGGGCCTATGTCCCTAGGTTTTTCTCCTAAACCATGGCCTAGACCACAAGACCCATCCTTTCTACACAAAATGTTAGACTCCTAACCATATCCTAGACCATAAGACCTATCCTTGCTACACAACATGTTGGACTCTTAACCATATCCTAATTTCATTCCAAACATTAAATCTTTAAGAAATCTATGGAGGTTTTGGACCTTGTGTACAACCAATGAATTGTAAAAGAAACTATAATGGCCCATGTCCCAAATTTATTTATATAAATGATGTCTTGGGACACAAGACCTATCCATGTTTGACCAAAAATAAAAATTCATTTGATAGGGATAATATTTCCTCTATAAGGATTTTTTGGTTGTTCAAGGACCTATATATGGTCCACTATCCCCAAAATTACATCTTGGGATGTAAGTCCTAGTATTTCATACTTAAACAATGCCCTGGCTTATGTGACCAATTAATTCTATGCCAAATATACAAAAAATTATTAGCTCAAAATTGTAGGCCAAAAATTCCTTTATATTCCCTTTGTGTTGGTTTTTGGTCCTATGCATGTCCCGTGAACTGTAGAAGGAATTATTTGAGACTAAGTGCTTATTTTTTCATCACTAAACCATACATGTAGACTCAACACCCATACATGGTGCACTGATCATTTGGATGATCGTCATATCTCACTTGCAAGCCACATATTCCATTTAAATGTCCATTTTGATGATTGAGGGTTATGTGCATGGCTCGTGAGCCCTACAAGTACATGTTAGGGATCAATTATTTGTGTTTTAGCCTTGAACCATTCTCTAAGCAATGCAACCCATACATAATTAAAAAAAAATCATAATTATTCCCATCTCTCACACATACACCAAAGATTACCACTATAGGATCTCTGTGGTGGTTCACAATCCCATTCATGGTCTATAGAAATTCTATTTATATCCTAATTAGAATCCAAAAACTATCTCTACAAGGGATCTATGGTGGTTTGAGGGCCATGTGTAGGGTCATTTTTTGCCTAAAATCAACTCTTTGCATATATACCCTAGTTTTCATTCTATAACGATAGATTAGGGCATGAGATCCATCTCTCTTGTGCTACTTTTTGAAATTGTGCCTATATCCCACTCATAGGTGAAGAATTACCTCTATATGGCCTACGCCATGGTATGGCTTCCATACATGGTCCATGAGACTTCTAAAAATCATCAAAATTATGCCCATGTCCCATTTGTAAACATTCCACATATTGGGATTTTCTTTTATATTTTGCATCCCCATTCATAATTTATGATTTTTAGAAGTGACTATGAGGGTCTCATTCTATCATGGTTGTTTTCTCTAAATTATTCATGTTTTGGCCTCATACCACTAGTACACATGACCAAATTTGTAACGTTTTTTCGTTGATATTGCCACACTTATCCGTCACAATTTCCACGACAACCGATATTTTTTTTCATCGGAATAATTTCGTTGCTATATCCACGATCCGACAGTGTGTGGAAACATCGAAAAAATAAGAACTCCATGTGTCACCACCTTCAATATTGGTTAACCCTATGCATTGTCACAATTACGACGAAATTACGTTGCAATAACAATGAAGAAATGTGGCAATTACGACGAAAATTCGTTGCAATTGCGACGAAAATTTATGCCAAGCCAATAAATTATGACGTAGATGATGAATGTGAGACACAAAACCATCGCAAATTGCGACAAAAATCCGTGGAAATATCGACGAAAATATATCTCAAAACCAATATTACGATGCAGACGCTGTATGTGCGACGAAAATTCGTGGCAAATTGCGACGAACTTTCGTCGCTATAGCGACAGTTGTGGTAAAATACTAAATTTGTTTCCGACGAACTATCGTCGATATTGCGACAATGGCTTTAAGTTTTAATTATTTTTTTTACATGAGATATGGTATTACCATATTACATTGTAATATGGTATGCCATATTACAATGTAATATGGTAATTCCATATTACATTGTAATATGGAATTACTATTACATTGTAATATTGTAATATTGTAATATATTGTAATATATATATCCCCTACAAATAATCAAGGCACTAATCAACCAAATATTGTAAGCATGTGTTATCATGAAGTTGGATTAGAAGTAAGGATACCAATGTGAAAATATACACAAAGAATAATTTGGAATATTACTTTAAAAAAAACACATGGATTGCATGAGTGAGTCATTATGCAATTTATATTACACAATACTATGACAACACTTCTAAGATTGACGGATGATATCTTAAGACCATTTCTCGAACTTGTTTATTGTAGCCTCCTTGGATGATATTTTGACTTTTAGCAAGATTTGGGAAGATCATTTGAAACATTTGGAGATGATATTTTTAACCCTTCAACACAATTAATTGCAAGACAACATGAAGAAATATGAGCTTGGAAAACAATTATTGTTGTGTATGGATTTTGTAGTTAGAGGATGTGAATTGTGTATTGACATAAGAAATATAAAATTCTTTGTAAATTGGTTGATCCTAGATAATTTAATTGAACCAAGGTAATTCATGGGGTTAGCAAATTTTTTAGGAATGAAGTGTCTCTTCAATGCAAATTATAAAAGGAAAGTATAACCTTTCAATTCATTTCAATTGAAAACCAATTAACTGAAGCTTTGGCTTGAAATAATTGTAATGCATCAATATTAAATCTAATGAAACTTGCAATTTCATTTGAAATCAAAGAAAATTTCGCCTGATACACAATGGTAGAACCTTTGATACAATGAAGGAGTTGGATAACATAACACTTGAAACTTTTGTTGGTGCAATCATAACATACCCAAATAAGATAAGGAATTGTACATCATAGTTTACGAATTGAAGTACTACATGAATTATTTGTTGGGAAAACAAAAAACAATTAACTCAAATCATAAGCTTTTATAATCCTTGTCAATTGATCCAAGTCACAACAAATCCCAGACTTCATGTGAATGGTATCCTGCAACATTTTGATTCAGTAATCAAGTATGATAAATATATACAAAACCACATGGTCAATTTCCTTTAAGACCTTTGATGTTTTTATTTGACCATAGCTCTAAAGTTAAACTCTTATGT
>ML778484.1:700723-717063 GCA_009831015.1 Picea engelmannii | reverse complement strand
GGACTAGGGATAGCAATAAGGTTAGGATTATGGAAATGAATGAAGTGAGGGATATTTTCTAATTTATTTTCCATAATGAGGATATGGATAAAGACTTTGTATATGGGGGTTCTCTAAAATAGTTATACTTCTTTATAAAAAAATTACAAGTAAACCTAAATTATACTTAAAATATATACAAGTAAACCAAAACACCACATGGAACTTGGCATATATATCAATATCTACATATTCATGATGATTTTGAACTTTTACTAGTATAAAGCCTACTTTTAAAAACATGTCAAAACCCTTACCTTTTCATTGTTCTTTCACTAGATCCATTAGCCGATACAACTTGATAAGAGTTGTCCACGAGATTCATTTTCATCACCAAGACCTGCATGAATCATAAAAGAATTTTTTTTTATATGAGTAAACAATTAATAAGCAAATAAGCATGCATTTAGTTCTGTAAAATACTCTAGAAAAAAATTAAGTTGTTGCATACCTTAATGAGATTCTGTTTGTTTCGAGAATAGGTTATTCTCTACTGAACAGGGCCAACCACATGAAGGTGGAAGATCATATGGCCCCTCCCCCCCTCATATTTCTCTCAATTCCCCATGTTAGAACCCTATATAATAGGGAAATCAATATTCTGACTAATATCTATCTATTTAAGGAATTACGCTTTTTCTCACGATGCACAACAAAGGTGTAAAAGTGACATAAATCTCTCAATTCAGCTCAGCTATTATCACACAAGATTTTTTGTTTTCAGTAGTTAAAGAGTAGAGTCTCATGTTATGTTAGCTACCAAAAGAGAGAGCTTTTAGTCGCTTAGAATCCAATTTTTGTGTACCCCTAGCTATCGAAATCTTGTAGCTAGATTAAAAAATGGCTCTCTGATCCTCATATTCATTATCCTGGCCTTTGTATTGCTAGGGTTGTAGAATTGATTTGAATATGACTTGGAAAACGTCTTGAGATTTCATATTTTGAGCATTGGAAGAGCAGGGTTGTGGGAGCCTCAAGGTTTGAAAGATCCTAGTTCATTTCTGGTCACCTCAATTGCCGCTTGGAGGAGTTTATTTGTTCATGAAATAGGGCTTTGCAAGAGCTGATCTAAAGAGGTTGTTTTTAGGGTTGTGTTTGGCTTCGACACTTGTACCAAAATTCAATCTCAAGTTTAGGGTAAATAATGAGTAACAAGGAGCTATTCATCCGACTGAGCTTAAATTCCTGTTCGAACTGAAGAAGCAGAGCTCATGTTATCTTCAGTTGGTAAATAACTCAGATCATTATGTGGCCTTCAAGGTGAAAACCATATCCCCAAATAAGTATTGTGTATGGCCCAACACTTGCATTGTCCTGCCTAAGTCTACTTGTGATGTTATAGTTACTATGAAATCACAGCGAGAAACTCCTCCTGATAAGTAGTGCAAAGACAAATTTCTTGTGCAGAGCGTTGTAGCACCTTATGGGATAGATCAGAAGGATATCACTCAGGATATGTTAAAAAAGGAGGAAGAGAAGGTTATTGAGGAGTGCAAAATCAGGGTGGTTTATGCTCCTCCACCCCAAACTCCTTCTCCAGTTCCTGAAGGATCAGAAGAGGGCTTATCTCCAAGGGCATTGCCCTCTGATAGTGGAAAACAAAATACTGGCTTGTTTGAAGTGGCACCCAAAGAACTTGGTGAATTGAAAGCGAAACTAACTGAGGCATGAACAATGTTGTCTAAGTTAACAGATGAGAGGAACACAATTGTGCAACAAACTCAACAACTACATCAGGAATTGGAATCAATGCGCCAAGGAGCTCAAAACACCCAATCTCACTTTTCCATCCTGTTTTGTTTGATTGTTGGTTTTCTAGGGGTTGTGGAACTCTTGAATTCGCTTCCCACTGCAAAACCAGGAGCTGCATTTCTGTCATTTCTCATCCCAGAGGCCAAGTTTATGCTCCAATGCTCTAGCTCCACGCAACCTGTCACACAACAACACAACGCATGTCAGGGGTTAGCACACAACACCATACAACACACAAGACTAGCACATCAAGTGCCAAGTCACATTTCCAGGAGTTAGAGACCGAGCTCGAAGTAAAAATGTCAAGTGAGAGCTCGGTGATTGAAATGTGTCTAGCATGCACATCTCATCAATGCCTAAGAACCATATATCGATTCAGATATTAGATGCCATCATTCTTGAAAATCAGATGCCAGTGCCCAACAAGAGCCTTGGATTATCATTTTACAGACAAAGATGTTAAGTCATATATTCACGGGAAAATTAGTGCTACCATCGATGATTTGACGATTGCGTCCAAGTAAGGAAACCGAACAAACAAATGGATCTTTCAAAAAGATGCAACAACAAGGTACTCCCATGGATTCCATTAGCTATGTTTGCGTTTTGCAGTGTCATGTGGATATGAAGGTGTTGAAAGAGGCAAGTGGGAGACTGAATGGAAACTCTTTCCTTGAAGTGATTTGGGAATATGTATTGGTGGAAAAGTGCCAAAACCCTTGCGTGCTCAATAGTTACCAAATATCAAACTTCATAGCAAGGCAATTTAAACATGACTTCCAAAACAAAGGATAAAACCCTCACGCACATTTGTAACATGTGGAAAGGCTCTTAAATTAACAAGGCATAACATTGTTCATGCTTCTGTGCATAAGATAAAGTGATTCTCCAAATTCACGCTCGATTTATAATCAAGTGAATGACACATGCATCTAGGTATGGTGGATCAAAATTACAGAGCATCCCAATTTTTCAGGAGAAAAATCCATAGATCCAGCGTTTCGAGGCATTTGATGGTCAATTGGAGAGAATCGAGGACACATATGGCAGTTAGTCAAACAATATAAAGGCTAGATCAAGCATTCTTAGCCAGGAATTTTCCCCCATTCACCAAGGCATGTAATTAGTAAACAAAGGAACATATGTGGCAAATCATTCTGCTCTTCTAATCACAAGTGGCGAGTGGCAGTTTTAGCATTCCAGATTCCATGGTAGAAATTTAGTAATCATTGACATGTGGAAATTGTTTAACATATAATAAACCAAATACCAGGTTTCAAGGCAGTGAATCATGAGAGATTGAGTATAGATGGCAGAGGATCATTCCAAAATAAGGGGATTTGATTCCAGTTCCTATAGCTCGAGACACTGCAACCTTTTCTTTAATTTAGTTTATTGTTTTTTGATTTGTATTTGATTTGATTTCCAACAAAGTGGAAAACAATTCACATCTGTCAGTATCTTCTTGTAACTATTACCTAGGAGTAGTTACAGGTGTCATGCAGTATTGTAACTATTTTCTATTTTTAGAAAGCAGAGATAGAGTTCGAGTCTTTTGAAGGCTGAGGCATTTTTCTTATATATGCACATGTAAAAATATGAGGGGGTGCGACTTGTGAGGTGTGTTTTTCTTTTGCAGGACTGTGGGCTTTTCTTTTCCAGAAGGATTTTCTATAATCTTAAATGATCAATTAGAAATAAACAAGCTTTGACAGGATTCTTGTGCGGAGGTGTTGGTGGCATTTCCTCTTCTATGTTAAGTGTTTTTTTTTCCAGTTATCATACCATTTGTTTTCAGATTCTTATTGTCAAAGGATAGTAATATAGCAGAATTGATTGGTGAAATACTCTATATCTGATCTCTTGATAATCTTTATGTTTCTCTTCTAAAAGCCCAGTTTAGGAATTCTTAATTGATCCTTGGATTGGCTTTTTCCTCCCCTATTTCTTCCTCATTTGACATCATTCAAACTTAATTCAATCCAACATTTTCACTACCTTTCCATGTGTAGGAGAGTCGTCTAAATCTGAGAGTGAATCATATATTTAAACGCATACCCCATTTTCCCAATGGCCCTCCTAGTTGTCCCAAACCAACCATTTAAAAACCAAAAACCCCGATCCATCATAACTAGCCTAATATCCTATTCTAAACCAAGCTAAATCATATAGATACTAGAGCCCTCTCTGAGTCTTGGAGGGCTAGATCCAAGACTCCAAGCGGTTGAAACAGTTACCTCTGTCAATTTCTCCCTCAGCCTAGGAAATTACAGAGTGCTAACACCCCATACCCAACAAATGATTTTCTTTATATAGAAAACATATAGACATTAAATCATAAATTGGATAGTCATCAAAACATATGAACATATAAACATTGATAAAGATCCAAAAATAGGTCATGAATTTATACATCTAATTTTTCTTTGATTTATGTTTCTTTACATTCAGAAAACTGATAATTGGGATATCATCATCATCCAAGGACATTGTATTTCGTGTGCCCTGTCCTTCTATTGTTTATGTGCGCTCATGTACCATACTTCTGGTACGTCGCTGAGAAGGGTTAGCTGGAATCTGTTCAGGGTCGTGAACTAGAACAACGAAAATGATCATATCGATATGTTGAAATATAATTGAAATATAATTGAAATAACTAATTCATTTTTTGATTAACATTACACTATTGCTCTTTACCTGTCTCTGTAGCTGAGACAGTTGGTGCGTTAATTTCCTGTCCACTTGGTTTCTCTCACATTTCAGCCTCCTGAGCTACATGCTCTTCAATTTTGAGAAGATAATATATAAGTATAAGTCAGGAAATAAATATCTACAATCACAGTAAATATTTCTAATTTTGAAGCATACATACCAGAATGGGTACTCTGCTCTACACTATCATTGGACATGTGGACCCTTGTATGACATGGTGTTTGCTGAATACCATTTGATTCACTACTACGGTAGCACTGTTGCTTGAAAACAAACATAAATACTTAGTTAAGGGTGATATAATAAAATATGAATAGACTTTACAAGCTTGCTACTACGGTTTCCTTATTCATTTGATTTACCTACATGGTTGGGGAGATAGGATTCTGTCCTAAGATTTTTCTATATTCAATCACACTTTTAAAACCATGCTTGTAACCAAGCTTCAGGTCCTCCTCGGTGGTAGCAGTGTTGAACATATTTAACTACAATGCATAACACCATTAAAAATACCAATAACAAAAACATATATTTGTTCACTACTGTTAAATAAATATTAACCACAGTTAATCATTTAAATCTTACTATTTGGGCTTTGAGTTTTCCGTAGCCACCCTAGTCTAGTTTATGATGGCTGTGTTTTTCTACTCTGGGCTTTGTTTCTTTGGATGTGCTTGGTAGCCTACATATGGAATTTTTGAAAAACATTAGATATCAGAATTGTTACTTAAAACAGGAAAGAAAAACATAAATGCTCATATTTCACTGATAATATGACATGTGTTGTACCTTGCTTGAACATCTCGTGGTTGTCATCCTTATTTTTTAAACAAGTTCTCCTTTGCATCCTCTATTAGCGCCTTCCACTCTTTCTTGGGAACCATGGGAGGGTTCTTGTTTTTGAGGTCTATTTGCAATCTATCCCTATACTGGGCCCTGGTGTATTTTAAATTCTCGCTGGCCAACTTTGTAACCACTTTCTTGTTGAAAGTGTTGCCGAACAAGTTTACCATGTGATCTATTAAATCATATTTCTTTTTTCTATCTTGGCCATTCCACCGTGTGTGAATGGTGGGGCCAAACAACTCCAATTATTTGTCATGTAAGTTTCTATATAAAACATTGTTTCCTGTAGTAACGTGTTATCCATTAATCAATTAATAATCTCAACAAATGTCCATTTCAATTTCATGAAAAAAATGAATCAATTAATGGGACAATTACCTGCAATCTTCTGAATCTTTATCGAAACACATGCATCATCCACCAGAAAGGTGACATCTAGTGATCCAGTGCTTTTAATTCGTTCTGTTCCATGAAGAATAGTATCCTGTGCACCTACACTATGTTCCTCTCCAGAGTCATCATGTGGAGTCCTAGGATTTGGCTCATCATGCTCCAGCATGTCATGCTGGTCAAAATCGCCCCGCTCATCAATGGATTCTAGGGGAACCTCAGGAGGCTCAAAAATCCTCACTTGCACTTCGCTATGTTGACCTTTTTTTTTCATTGGACCCTCACTGCTACCTATAGCAGTTGCAGGATCGATAGGTTCCCCATGCACGAGGTTTAAAAACTCCTACAAACAATTTTTTTTTCTTTATCACATCATATACAAAATATAAAACTAAAAAACAGATATGAAATTGTCATAGCTAATAAAAATATGTAAATATGCCACTTACCCCACAATTAGTTATTGTAGTTTGTAGCTCTACAATTATTTCCATGTCCTCTTGTGTCAGGGGTCTTTTGCTAATCAAACCTAGATATTCCATGTTAGCCTTATTCAAGGCCTTCGTTACAGTTTTCAGTGGGTTTGTCGAATAATATATTTCATCCTCATCAATATCCTCTGTGGGAGCCTGGACAGATGTTGACACAATAAATCAATCAACAAAAGTTATGAAATTCACCTCTAACATTAAAACAATGAAATATTGTAGTAATATCAGAAAACATTAACAAAATTTCAGAAATTTAGTTGTTGTAGTCATAAGTTGTTACTATAGTTAACATTTACCTAGTGAGGCACTGTGGGTGCCTTTCCACGGTCACCCTGGAGAGATGTAGCGGGTGAAACTTGGACACGGTCACCCTGGACAAAATTTGACACAATAAATCAATCAACAAAAGTTATGAAATTCACCTCTAACATTAAAAAATGAAATATTGCAGTAATATCAGAACACAATAACAAAATTTAAAAAATTTAGTTGTTGTAGTCATAAATTTTTACTATATTTAACATTTACCTAGTGAGGCACTGTAGGTGCCTTTCCACGATCACCCTGAAGAGATGTAGCAGGTGAAACTCAGACACAGTCACCCTGGACAAAAGTTGACACAATAAATCAATTAACAAAAGTTATGACAAAATTTCAGAAATTTAGTTGTTGTAGTCATAAGTTGTTACTATAGTTAACATTTACCTAGTGAGGCACTGTGGGTGCCTTTCCACGGTCACCCTGGAGAGATGTAGCGGGTGAAACTTGGACACGGTCACCCTGGACAAAAGTTGACACAATAAATCAATCAACAAAAGTTATGAAATTCACCTCTAACATTAAAAAAATGAAATATTGCAGTAATATCAGAACACAATAACAAAATTTAAAAAATTTAGTTGTTGTAGTCATAAGTTTTTACTATATTTAACATTTACCTAGTGAGGCACTGTAGGTGCCTTTCCACGATCACCCTGAAGAGATGTAGCGGGTGAAACTCAGACACAGTCACCCTGGACAAAAGTTGACACAATAAATCAATTAACAAAAGTTATGAAATTCACCTGTAAATATTGGAGTAATATCAGAAAAAAAATAATGAAATTTCAGAAATTTAGTTGCTATAGTCATAAGTTGTTACTGTATTTAACATTTACCTGCAGGTGAGACACTGCAGGTGCCTTTCCATGGTCACCCTGGAGAGATGTAGCAGGTGAAACTCGGACACGGTCACCCTGGACAGAAGTTGACACAATAAATCAATAAACAAAAGTTATGAAATTCACCTTTAACATTTAAAAAATCAAATATTGGAGTAATATCAGAAAAAAAATAATGAAATTTGGTGCAGAGCCCCCCTCTGCCTCAACAGGTTCTGCGTGACCTCCCAGTCTAAGGATTGTTCAAATTCCTCTTCTGAGCCAAAGCAAATCTTTTGATACCCTGTTGGAACCTCAAATCTTCGATCCACATGTCCTTCTTCTTTCCACGACCCCTGTACCTGACCGTTCCCTTTTCCATGACAGGAATTATATTTTCGGGTTTCGGGACTTCTTATTTCCCGATGTCAAGAGTCCTTGACCCTTCGTCCTTCCAATCTTCGAAATTCTAATTTTCCGAAATGAATTTAACTTCAGTTAGCCCCCTAGGCTATACCCTTGATCCACATAACCTCCCCTTATATGACCGCAGTCCCTTTCAGGGTTTCTTGACGCAAAGCGCCCGACTTCTTGTCCTCTGGACTCCTCAAAATATGATATGCGAAATGCTGAAATGCATGTGCCCTGACTTCCTATCTCCCTTCAGGATTTCAGGCTTTCCGTTATCAAAATGCTCAATCCTCTGCTCCACAGGACCCCCAAAATACTGAATCCCGGTATCCCAAAATACATCTCCCTAGCTTCTTCACATTTTGCATTTTTGGAGTTTCAATCCCCGAAAACCTCTGAACCCTTGTCTTCAGAACTCCCAAAGTTTTGAACTCCGATACTCCAAAATGACGCCTCCCGCAAATCCTTTCGGACTTCGTGTTTTAGGTTCTCCCGTTGCAAGGTCTCCTCTGCCCCTGCTCTCCTGCTCTTCCGGTATCCAAAATGCCGAAGTGACAATACGACCATTTTTCACTCCTGACCGAGATCAATAGTCATGATCCACTCCTCGAATCAATGACCCTGATCAATTCAGAGTTTTCTCCCTAAGAGTCCGTATCTCTCTTCCTCAGGATTTGCGAAATCCTGATGCCCGGTATGCTGAAATCTTGGTCTTTTCCCTCGTGACCCGACATTGATCTTCTGAACGTTTTCAGAACTTCGCGTTTCAGAATTTCACAAATCCCATTGCGCTAAGCCTTCATCGACCTCTGATACTTTCGGTACCTGAAGTATCGAAGTACCCTCCTGCTGCCACATGTACTCTCCCTGGATGCTTCCGATCCTCTTTCGGGTTTTGGGACTCCACGATCCCTGTGGCACAATTCCTTTGTCTTCTCGAATCCCCAATGTCTGAAATCCCAGTGGACTCCTCGATCTCCTCCACATGTCCTCCCAAATATGGACAACTTAGATCGTTTCGGGACTTCGCTCAATGCGAAATCGAAAGACTCTCCCTTCTCTTCTTCCCGATGTCCGAATCATCGAAATGGAGATCTCGTGACACATGTCCTCCTTCCAGATGGATGACTCAGATCTATTTCAGAAATTTCACTATGAAGTGTCCCAACCTCTCATTGTCAGGACCTCCAAAATCCCAAATTCCTGAACTCCGAAATCCCGATACCCACGCCTATTTCGAGACTTTTTTCCTCTGCTCACAAGGGTTTAAACCTCATGCTTCTCCTGACAGATCCAATGGATATCAGCTAACTGAGTCAGATCTGATGGAAGCTGTGCTCCCCTAGTTGAGCATACACTTTCTTCTGATCCTTGGAATATTTTCCAAAATCCAAGGGATTCGACCTTTGCTTTTCTTGTCTATGAATTTTTCCACAGTTGATCTCACCTGCGTATTCGAAGACGCTGTCCCCCCTGATATTTTGGGACTCTAAAATCTCCACAAAGTTCTCTCTTTCGGCCTCTGCAACCTCTTGTGGCCTCTATACACAAAAGCACTCTCCCTCTTGAGCTTGGTCTTCTCTGAAACCTTAAAAGGTTTTCACGACTCGTGCAAACTTTGCAGAATCTCTGCACGCTAACTCGGTGCTATCTCTTTTGAGCTTCTCCTATCGCTTCGACCTCTAAGGAATTTATCCTTTTTCCTTCTCCCTCAGATGGAGAATCTGATGCCCTCCTGGCACTCTCTTGTTCAAGCAACTTCTTACTGAGTCTGCAGGGTATTCAACAACCCCGTGAAGATCCTTCCTTGGACTCTTCTTCGTCTCTAAACTCAAAAGAGTTCTCTCTGTTTTCTCTGACACCTACTCAATGCCCTCCTGGCAGAGTGTCCAAAATCCTCGATGATTATGTTTCTCTATGAACTCATAGCAGAGTTCCTCCTCAACACTCTGTGCCTATGCTCAATGCCCTCCAAGCAGAGTTCTATAGAACCTTTAGTAGTTCTATCTTCCTCCTGAACTCAAGAGAGTTCCACTGTGCATTCTATGCACCTGCTCAATGCCCTCTTGGTAGAGCTCTACAAAACTCCTCAGAGATTCTGTCTTCTACTGTGTCCTCCTCTGCACAGTCTCACCTCCAAGATATTCAACAACCTTGATGTCTTCCTCTGAGTCAATGACTTCAGTTGGTGTGCCCTCCTAGCATGTCTTTATCCAAATTTTGTAGAATTGGAAATGCAATATATGCACTGTCTCTCAGAACCCACAGTATTCTATCACACCCCCTTGGCATGAGACCAGAAAGAACCCCAACCTGAAAATCAAATAACCCATAGATAACAGAACCTTTCTGTCCTTGCAAATGCACACTAACATGCATTCACAACATATAAAGAACACATAAAAGCATTCACACAACACAGAATGACATGCAGGAAAAAACTGTTGTTTGTATTAATGTAAAATGCCTCCTTTACAAGGTGTTCTTGAGCTTAGACTTTGAAAGAGTCTCAACTCCTTCTTCTTCTCATTCTTGCTATCTCTCCCTCCATTCTAAAAATAAGATCCAAGATCTTTTACATGAGGGGGCTCTTCAGGCTCTTCCCTCCAAAGCTACCTACCCTATTCAATTTACATTAACTCTACATTGAATGGGCTGTCTAGTATAGATTGGATCTAGATCTCAGCCTTACAACCATTAAGGATATTTACCTCTAAATCCTACGTATAGGCATGGCCTTTTGGCTCTAACAACCTTACAATATTAAATATCCTCGATTCAAATTCAAAATTTGAATATGAGAAGGCTGTGCCTCTCCTCCTTATTGAATGCGCGCTTGATGAGCTGGCTAGCTGGCTGGCGCATGGATGGATTGAGAGAGATGCTCCTGCATCATACTCCTCAGCTGAAAAATTCATGAGCTCCTACTCATGAGCTTCCCTTCTCAGCTGTTGAAATCCTCCTGGACTCCAAATAATTCTTGGGAGCTGTTCATCTTCTCCACTTCCCTGCTGTTGTTGCTGCTACTTCTACTTCCCTTCTACTCAACCTTCCCTTGCTGGCAGTCTCTGCTGATCTCAACATCAGCCTCCTGATGTCTTCTATCATTTCATCTAGCTGCTGCAATGGATGGTTCTGTCCATGCAGTCTCCTCAGCCGCAATTTCCCTTCATCTGCTTCCAACTTGATCTGTTGGATGTGCAAGCCTTGCACTATCACCCCTCTCTTCAGAGCTTCAATCTGTTCACACAGATCAACAAAGATCATACTATCTACCTCTTCTTCTTATGCTTCTGCTTCTACAAGATTCAATGTTGTAGTCTTTTCAGCTTCCTGGCTGAAAATATTGAGACACTCCTCGGAATGCTCATCCTCCTCTTCTACTTGGGAAACTTCTAACATATGCTCCAACTCTTCTTTGGCAGTCACAACTGGTTGTCTTCTCTTGTCGTTGCTACTTCATTGGAAACCCAAGCTTTTGCCTCATCTTGGCTATATGGCAAGGAATATTCAAATTCTTCCAATCATTAAAAGATTTCTCTGATCTTCCTTCTTTGTCAACTACATCTGCTGATCCAATCTCACCTCTGAGTTCATGAGACTTTCATACAGTCTCACTTCTATTACCATGCCCTCCTAGCAAATTGGGATTTTCCTGCTATCCTCTTGACAGTTTATGAGACCTCACAACGATCTCGATTCATTGCTCTCCTGACAATGTGAAATTCCCTGGCTGTCCTCATGACAATTTATGAGATCCCACAGTGATCTCATCTCATTGCCATCCTGGAAATTGGGAACTTCTATTCTGCTCTCCTGGCAGTCTTTGAGATCTTCAACTAATCTTAGTTCATCCTCATCAATGATATTTCTCCCAGTCTCTGGTTCACGTACTTGACCCATCTCTCCTTCATCTCTGAGGTCTTCCACATACCTCAACCATCCTATAATCAGACTCCGCTGTCTTCTTGCCAAAAATTCTTTGACTGGCCATTTTACTTTCCGCTTCATGGGCCATTCATATACCCAACGTGGTCTTGCATCCCACTGCATTTTAAATGCAAGATCTTCCATATTTTCCCTTAGGTAAGTGATCTCTTCATCTCTTTCAACTCTACTCGTCAGTTTTTGGTTCTTCCTTCCACCATATCTATGGCCTTTAGTAGCCATCTTGCTGTCAATCTTCCCTCCTGGCAAACCTCTGCTGTTACTCTGCAACTGAGAGTACTTCTAGCTTCTTTCACAGTTCTCCAGACTGTCTTATTGATTGCTGCCTACCTGCAACAATCGTCACAGAGTTTTTAGTACTCTGTCTTCTCCTTGCTTCACCTAAAATATACAAATGAAGCCCTTCTCTAATACCAATTTGATGCAGACCCCCCCTCTGCCTTAGCAGGTTCTACGCGATCTCGCGGTCTAAGGATTGTTCAAATTACTCTTTTGAGCCAAAGAGGCTCTTTTGATTCCCTGTTGGAACCTCAAATCTTTGATCCACAAGTCCTTCTTCTTTCCACAACCCTTGTACCCGATCGTTCCCTTTTCCACGACAGGAATTATATTTTTGGGTTTCGAGACTTCCCATTTCTCGATGTCAAGATTCCTTGACCCTTCGTCCTTTTGATCTTCTGAATGTCAATTTTATGAAATGACTTTAACTTTAGTTAGCCCCCTGGGCTATACCCTTGATCCACATGACCTCCCCTTATATGACCATAGTCCCTTTCAGGGTTTCTTGATGCAAAACACCCGACTTCTTGTCCTCTGGACTCCCGAAAAGCCGATATGTGAAATGCCGAAATGCCTGTGCCCCGGATTCCTATATCCCTTCGGGATTTCGAGATTTCTGTTACCGAAATTATCTATCCTCTGCTCCACAGGACCCTCAAAATACCGAATCTCAGTATCCCGAAATACAACTCCCCGACTTCTTCACATTTCGCATTTTTGGAGTTTCAATCCCCGAAAACCTCTAAACCCTTGTCTTTAGAACTCCCAAAGTTCCAAACTCCGATACACCAAAATGACACCTCCCGCAAATCCTTTCAGACTTCATGTTTTGGGTTCTCCCGTTGCAAGGTTTCCTCTGCCCCTGCTCTCCCGCTCTTCCGGTATCCGAAATGCCGAAGTGACAATATGACCCTTTTTCACTCCTGGTCGAGATCAATGGTCATGATCCACTCCTCGAATCAATGACCCTGATCATTTTGAAGTTTTCTCCCTAAGAGTCTGGATCTCTCATCCTCAGGATTTCCAAAATATTGATGCCCGATATGCTGAAATCTTGGTCTTCACCCTCATGACCCGACAATTCTCTTCTGAACATTTTCAGGACTTCACGTTTCAAAATTTCATGAATCCTGTTGCACTAAGCCTTCACTGACCTCTGATACTTCAGGTACCCAAAGTACCGAAGTACCCTCCTGCTGCCACGTGTCCTCTCCCTGGATGCTTCCGATCCTCTTTTGGATTTTGGGACTCCATGATCCCTATGGCACAATTCCTTTGTCTTCTCGAATTCCCGATGTCCGAAATCCCAGTCGACTCCCTGATCTCCTCCACATGTCCTCCCACAGATGGATGGCTTAGATCATTTCAGGACTTCACCTGATGTGAAACCAAAAGGATCTCCCTTCTCTTCTTCCTGATGTCTGAATCCTCGAAATGGAGATCTCGTGACATGTGTCCTCCTTCCAAATGGATGACTCAGATCTATCTTAGAACTTTCACTGTGAAGTGTCCTGACCTCTCATCGTCAAGACCTCTGAAATATCGAATTCCCAAACTCCAAAATCCCGATACCCACGCCTGTTTCTGGACTTTTCTCCTCTGCTCACAAGGGTTTAAGCCTCGTGCTTCTCCTAACAGATCCAACAGCTATAGGCTACCTGAGTCAGATCTACCGGTAGCTGTGCTCCCCCAGTTGAGCATACGCTTTCTTCCGATCCTTGGAAGATTTTCCAAAAGCCAAGGGCTTCGACCTTTGCTTTTCTTCTCTGCGAATTCTTCCACATTTGATCTTGCCTGCGTATTTGAAGACACTATCCCCCTTGAGATTTTGGGACTTTAAAATCTCCACAAAGTTCTCTCTTTCGGCCTCTGCAACCTATTGTGGTCTCTATATACAAAATAACTCTCCCTCCTGAGCTTGGTCTTCTCTGAAACATTAAAAGGTTTTCACGACTCCTGCAAACCTTGCATAATCTCTGCACACTAACTTGGTGCTATCTCTTCTAAGCTTCTCCTATAGCTTCAACCTCTAAGGAATTTATCCTTTTTCCTTCTCCCTCAGATGGAGAATCTGATGCCCTCCTGGCACTCTCTTTCTCAAGCATCTTCTTACTGAGTCTGCAGGGTATTGAACAACCCTGTGAAGATCCTTCCTTGGACTCTTCTTCATATCTGAACTCAAAAGAGTTCTCTCTGTGAAATCTGGCACCTACTCAATTCCCTCCTGGCAGAGTGTCTAGAATCCTTGGTGATTTTGTTTATCTATGAACTCATAGCAGATTTCCTCCTCAACACTTTGTGCCTATGCTCAATGCCCTCCTGGAAGAGCTCTATAGAACCCTCAGTAGTTCTATCTTCCTCCTGAACTCAACAGAGTTCCACTGTGCATTCTATGCACCTGCTCAATGCCCTCTTGGCAGAGCTCTACAAAACTCCTCAGAGATTCTCTCTTCTACTGTGTCCTCCTCTGCATAGTCTCACCTCCAATATATTCAACAACCTTGAGGTCTTCCTCTGAGTCAATGAATTCAGTTGGTGTGCCCTCCTAGCACGTCTTTGTCCAAATTTCGTAGAATTGGAAATGCACTCTATGCACTGGCTCTCAGAACCCATAGTATTCTGTCACATCCCCTTGGCATGAGACCACAAAGAACCCCAACCTAAAAATCAAAGAACCCATAGATAATAGAACCTTTATGTCCTTGCAAATGCACACTAACACGCATTCACAGCATATAAAGAACACATAAAATCATCCACACAACAAATAATGACATGCAGGAAAAAACTGTTGTTTGTATTAATGTAAAATGCCTCCTTTACAAGGTGTTCTTGAGCTCAGATTTTGACAGAGTCTCAGCTCCTTCTTCTTCTACTTCTTCTTATAATTCTTGCTATCTCTCCCTCTATTCTAAAAACAAGATCCAAGATCTTTTACATGAGGGGGATCTTCGAGCTCTTCCCTCCAAAGCTACCTACCCTATTCAATTTACATCAACTCTACATTGAATGGGCTGTCTAGTCCAAATTGGATCTAGATCTCAGCCTTACAACCATTAAGGCTATCTACCTCTAAATCCTGTGTATAGGCACAACCTTTTGGCTATAACAACCTTACAATATTAAATGTCCTCGATTCAAATTCAAAATTTGAATATGAGAGGGCTGCGCCTCTCCTCCTCATTGAATGCGCGCTTGATGAGCTGTCTGGCTGGCTAGCACATGGCTGGCTTGAGAGAGATGCTCCTGCATCATAATTTCAGAAATTTAGTTGTTGTAGTCATAAGTTTTTAATGTATTTAACATTTACTTGGTGAGGCACTGCGGGTGCCTTTCCGTGGTCACCCTGGAGAGATGTAGCGGGTGAAACTCGGACACGGTCACCCTGGACATAAGTTCACACAATAAATCAATCAACAAAAGTTATGAAATTCACCTGTAACATTTAAAAAATGAAATATTGGAGTAATATCAGAAAAAAAATAATGAAATTTCAAAAATTTAGTTGCTGTAGTCATAAGTTGTTACTGTATTTAACATTTACCTGCTGAGGCACAGTGGGTGCCTTTCCACGGTCACCCTGGAGAGATGTAGCGGATGATTTTCTACCACGGTCACCTTGGATAGATGTTGGCACAGTAAATCAATCAATAAAAGTTATGAAATTCACCTGTAACATTAAGAAAATGAAATATTGCAGTAATAACAAAAAAAAATAATGAAATTTCTGAAATTTAGTTTTTGTAGTCATAAGTTTTTAGTGTATTTAACATTTACTTGCGGAGGAAAAGTGGGTGCCTTTCCATGGTCACCCTCTCCATGTATTTGATTTAAGTTGTAATTGATCAACAACTCTTCACCTGGAACTATTGTTTTCATTGCACATACAAATATACGATTTCCTTCACGTGCCTCAAATATGCAATTTGGTTTCTTAGTTGTTGCCATTGGTCGTGTATTATTTATAAAGCCCGCAATGTTTCCGGTAGCTTTTGGCCTTCCATCAATATACATAGTTGCCCCTTTATTTTGATTTTTATCTAGTAGTTGTATATAATTTGCGGCAACTCTGTATCTCTGCATACTTTGCATATATCGGACCAACATCAACCAGTGATTGTATTTGTATAATGGTCTGACATACTCCATCAATTCAGTTACAATGCCATAGCCGACCTTTATGCCATCCGTGGAAAATAACCCCAATCCATGTAAGGACGAAGGAGCAATGCGATACATCCTCCCACCGATGAAGAAATATGTGTCCACTTTAGGTAGCTCCTTAGGTGCCCATCATTGCACTAGATGTTTATACCTCAAGGGAAACTCAATG